>JAVTVY010043851.1:0-20675 GCA_036873755.1 Hanleya hanleyi
TGAATTGGAATGTTCCACATTGATGATGACGTTATTAATGATAATTAGTTAGCCATTGGGGAAGTCCACCGTGAGCAAAAACAAAAGAATGACTGTTCAACTTTCCCCTCCCGTCGCTAACTGAGGGGCAATATTCGTATGCTTTAACATTGCCGAAAGTTCCTTTTGGTGAATATATTTGTTTCTGTCCGCTGGAAAATTCTGAAGCTTTCGTATGTTTTATCAAATAAATTTTGTCACCAAATACGTACAAAAAAAGCAACAAGGAAAATGTAGTGATATATTTATGGAGATTTTTCCGTATTTCTCAGTATTAACTTAATGGGAGCTTGCCCCTAGTGGGGAGGGGGGAGAGGAGGGGGGACAGTTGCCTGTGGCGAGGCGTGGACTCCTCGAATGCATCATTATTAATACGACTCTCGCATTCTAGGTGAAACTGAAGGTGCTGTGGATGCAGTCCTGTGAGATGATATATTGCACAGAGCATGCCAAGCTAAAGAATAGCCTATAGCATTGGATCCTTCTACGAAGGGCCAATGTCTGGCTGATGCAGCAACAACATTTTTACCTCCATCGATCAGACGGAGGTCTAGGAGCGCAACGTGAAATCTCCCGCCAAATAATTGTCATATGGGGAACCCATGACTCATAGGATTTCCAATAGGGATTGTCATGGTTCCCGACGAAATTTTGACGCACTTTTCTTGGACACAATTGAAATAATGGGGTTCCCCATTGCAATGCATTTCAATGGGCCTTGCTTCTGCAGTCAGGTTCCACCTTCCATCCACCGGGAGATTTAACATGGCGGCCCTCCAGATGGACAATGCAATTTTTTGCCGTTTTTCTGGTAAGTTTATTGTCGCCATTTGATGTCATTACAACTCAATGATTCATAGTACACCACCCGTCATTTCTATATATCGTAAAGTATTTGTCGACTGATGACTTATGTCGACGCCAACCAAATAGCCCAAGTTGTTGTTGTTGCATATCAAACTGACTGACTGACTAGCAGACGACAGCACAATCGACGATGCCCTGATTTTGCTGATACTTTTTTGATATCCACCAGCCTGGTTGTTTAAAAACAGTTATTCTAGATTTTGCTGATAAATTATTTTTCCGAGGGGGGGGGGGGCTATTTATCTTGGCATTTGGCAGTTGAATAATAGTTTGATTTTGCAGAAGCACCAAATTGATCTACCTGCGTGAGTCTGTAAACTTATTTAATAAAGCTGATAAATAATATACATATACTTTTCTTTTCATTTATCCTAACAGTTTAGTGACATCCACATTGTGTGCTGTGACACTTGTTGATGAAGAATAATTTGCTTGTTAAAACCTGATAATATTCTGAAAACTAATTCTGAATTGTAGCCGAAACAAAGGAGTGTCTACATTCCACATGTAGGCCTACATTATTGAGATTTTTAACTGATAGCATGGATGGGACCTTTCCCACTGGGCATTTATTTGCCATACGATCACATTTCACATGCTTTGTTCAGCCCCGTGATCTGGAGCCAAACAGACACTATCACTAGATGAAATAAGGAGATCATGATATACATTTCAGGTTTTACCGATGCCAAATGACTTGAACAGAAGATAATTAGACAAAAAGAAAATCAATAAATAATGAATTACATAGAACATTTTCTTGTCTTTGGAAGGGGGACATCAGACACACTGACAACACAGACCATTCATGCAAATTTCGCCTTCCATTAGATATATTCCTCAAACACAGTATACATATTCTCTTTTGTGATCTAATATTCGTTTGTCAAAATATTGCTCCATAGAGAAGTTACTGATATAAACAATCCTGTTCTAGATTATGATATACTGGATTATTATCATGCTCCGGCCACTAACATGAACTTCAATCCAACCAGTGGTCAAGATCCATCATCGTTCTTCAGAATTCATATCATTGATCACTCATAGATTGGATTAAGTTCTCATAGTACTCAGTTCTCATTTCATTTTGCAAATTCTTGTAGATTATGATATACTGGATTATTATCATGCTCATGCCACTAACATGAACTCCAACCCAACCAGTGGTCAAGATCCATCATCGTTCTTCAGAATTCATATTATTGATCACTCATAGATTGGATTAAGTTCTCATAGTACTCAGTTCTCATTTCATTTTGCAAATTCTTGTAACATGGTCAGGTTCCAGTTCTATTAAGTACACGTACGAAAGGTGCGAACCGGTATGATGGATTTCATCTTGTTGTGTATGACGAAAGAATGAAATATAATGAAGGCCATAAATATTTTCAATGAAGTGAGTTTTGATATTAAATACAATTGATTCCAACTTGCAGTTCATGGATTCAGCACTTCTGATATCAGATGCAACAGGACTGTTACACAATGGATGTACTGGATGAAATGGAAAAACCAAAACAGACTATTGATTGGTTCAGCTGTGTCAGAAAGGTGTGGAATGACAGAGGTGGTGAAAATCAGAGCCAGTGATTGGCCACACCCCCCACCCCCCCACACACATTGGATATCAGCTGATTCCTCAGGAAATAAACATTACGCATGTAATGACCACCGGCAGAGTGATACATGTGTCAATCGGTCAGATATTTTCAAGGATGCCCAGTTCTAACTTAAAACAACCATGCCGGACTTCATTCCTTCTCTCAGAATAATTGGATCTAACTTTTACAAAACCTGCAGCTCCCAATAGCTCCTGGATCTAGACCACATAAATGAAGGGATCTAGTTTATCGGTGCTATGGCAAAAATATCATGTAGAATGGGATTGTGTGGATAATATCCGATTCATGAAAGTTGAGGTCCTGCAGCATGCTCCACAAATATCATCAAAGGTCATAAAACTTTCTGGTCTGCACCAGTGTGGATCTATACTTGTTTTTTTTTTACAAAATTATCTCCCTTGACCAAGAGAGGACTTGAATGTGTCTGAAATGATTTAGCTTCTAGAAACAAAGACATCATGTCCTCAGTAGAGGTAAAAACCGAACATATTTTGATTATTTTATTCAAATTTCAATTCCACTTCTGGTATATGTACACGTATAAAATACATGCAGAATGAATTGCATACCGAATAACACAAAGAACAGGTACATGTATCTCATTACATTCTTAACCAAAGATCAATACCTGAGTGATATTACAACAATACCATGGTGTTATATATTGTTATGATTGGCTTAACTTTAGCTGCTGAAGATATTTCTAATTTGAGGGTAATGGGCAATCATACTAAATTTATTTTCATAACTTCATTTATTTTCACAATAAGCAATACAATCGAGATTAGCAAGTGAAGTTTTACAATATAATATAATATGCACCATGGGTCTCCTTCAGTTTAGTGTAGACATATATACCCTTGAATATCTGTTACCATGATTCAGTCATAATATTTTCTGTATTATATTGATGTCGACAAGGATATACATAATTATTTGATAGTTTTATTAATTATATGTTGTTTATGATTAACATGAACTTTTTATTCGCTGGAATCCAGCCATTTGTTCCATATGGGCAATATTCTCATCCGCCATCACCATTCAATATGAATGTGATACATGTACAAGTCCATGGTAATTGATACATTATGGTGAAGGTGACCTGTAACACCAGTATACAAAATTATTCCAAGCTCATTGAATCATCATCACATGATGCTGAGACAGATCAGAACGGAGTGTCGGTAAAATCAGATGTGCTTTGTAGAGGATTCTGCCAATGAGGATGCTATACTATACACATACAATATGTGACGTGTTGATGTGCAGGGCCTATAGCACAAAATCACAAGCAAGTTGGTAAAATTAGGCACACAGGATCTCATTTCTGCCGCTAACGTGTTGATTTGGGTGGGGGCGTCCTCTCAGGGGGAGGTGTGGGTGGGAAGGGGCCTAATGTCTCAAGCAGTATTCCAGGTTTTCCATCAGTATACTCTATTCCATACCCCAATATTTCAAGCACGGGAAATCCAACAAACATTATTTGCGGGGAATGTGACTTCCACATCCCTAGCTGGACAGGCTGGTGGGGAACCCTCAATCTCATGTTAATTACCATTGGTGAAGTTAACGTCCAACAAATGCAAAATTGAGCTTGGCATCCGGCCCTATGTTATTCAGTGATGGACCATGTTGCCCCGACGGAGGTCTTTGCTCTCATCCAGCGCTTGTTCTAGTTTGACGCCAGATTTTTTGTAATTGAAAACGAGGCCGCGCTATGTCATCGGTCAACTGAGACAGTCAGGTGGTTGTGTATGAAGTTTGGGGTGGCTATTATAAATAGTGAACCAATGAGAATACTCGTTTTAGTTTAAAATGGCGGGGTCGCATTGACCAATCACTGAAGGGAAGACAGCTGGAACAGTACGCAGACACTCTCTGAGAGTCGTACAGTCTAAGCTAAAGAAGAGCCAATGTTGCTATCAGTATGTATGACTTCTGCATCACTCTGTTAAACCTGTGTACATGTAGGTGTGTACGTTTTGTGTGGACATGCCCAGTAGATGGAGAGTGAGGTGGAGGGGGGAGGGGGTAGAGGGGACATTTAAGTATTGTGGACAATCCATTCTCCGTTTAAAAAAATGTGTCTGCATTCACATTACTCAACAACTTGTGAAGAAACATCGTACCAAATATTATTGCATATTCATACCATAATGTGGATTTCAATTTTAGCAATGGATACTTCCCCCTCCCCCCCCCCACCCCCACCATAATGTATGTAATAATATTCCTCAATTTGCAAACAAATATGGTAGGCCTATTTCTCAGTGTTTCCTCGATGTGTAAGGAGATATATATTGTCTGTAAAATATGACAAATCAGTATCAGTTTGGTACTAAAAATAAATAATGCTGTGATTTTATACATTGCAGGCTGGTGCACCCTCCAAATGGGACTTGATCAAGGGAACTACACAATCAACGTTACCAAAAGGAACTTGACCCTTCAGAAGTGGGCCTATTCGTCATGTAAGGAAAACACAATAGGTGACTACATGTAGGGAACCATGTTAAACCTGGAAAAGCTACCTGACAAGCTGTATTGCACGCGGTGTTCCCGGTTTGAAGATCCTCACATGACGAACTTCCCCAGAAGTGTATCGTTGAAAGAAAGTGGACATTTGGAGTGTGGTTGGGCATGAATGGAATAAATGCAGAGAGAACCTACTGCAATCAACTGGGTTTTATAAGTTTGCAATCTGTGTAGTTAATGCCAAAGATGAAACTAAGATAGCACCAATCCACATTTAGTGGGTGAACCAGTGAGGATAGTGTAATTATGACACCCTCACACCGAGACATATGGAATTACTATGAGCGGCGTTCTTGTGTAATACTGTGTTGGTGTGGAACACATGACTGAATCTTAACAATAGCCAATCGAAGCATGGATTTTGCTTCAGAAGTAACGTGTACTGTGACTGGACGGCCTGTGGATATTTTGCATTGTGTGTGTGCATACTCGGTGCTTAATGTGGATAATGGATTTAGTCCACATGGTAAATTTTTAAGGAGTACATACTCCATCTTTAATGAATAACAAACTGATCATGCAAGTTTGATATATTATTAAGTATAAGAAAGATTTGAAATAAAATGTTTGATGAATTTATCTTGATTGCTAAACTGTGATGATCCATGGATCCCTGTACAAACCAGCACAGGTAAAAAATTGCAAATATGCAAACAAACTGGAACAGTTACCGCCTGACTGTCATATTGGTCTCAGATGTAGCTGGTTTAGACAGGATTCACTGTGATTGCATAGCAATGGAAATGCCACAGTAACATCCTGGTGGCATTGTAGAACCTGTGAGAAGTGGTTGTGTTTAAATGCGACAAATATTTGAATAACGAATTAATTCTGTAGACATGTGGAAATACTTCATTACAAGTAGCGGAGTAGTCCTTTCTGACAGGAACGGAATGAACTCCTGTATGACTGGTATGCCCCAAGATAGTAGTCCTTTGAAACATCGGAGTACTCCGTTGAAATAGTTCATCGGAGTTGACTCCGTTAATTGTCCACTCCGATGAATCATTTGAGTACTCCATCAATTGCCACAGAACGGAGTACTTTTTTTCGGGAACCTTGGATTCTGTTTCTTGGCAGGATGGATGTTCATGTACGTGCATTGTTGACAGCAAACTGGTGTATCTAAACACCCACGGTCTCGGATAATGTAGGGCATTGGTACCTCGTGACGCACTGCTAGGAATCCATATTGGCATCCATGTTGAAAGCACAGTATCTAACAGCGCATGTCAGCTGTGTGACTCCTGTTACCAGCTCAGGAAGAAAAACCAGGAGAAACACCTCAAACTAGAAGAGATTCTTTGCAGGTAGAATCAAGGGAATATCCAGTTCATTTTATTATCCACTGATACGGGAGAAATACGAGGATTATGTGAACGAAAACACATCCTATAGCATGTGATGTGCCTCACGTGCGGCGGATCACGGTTTACAGCTGAGAGCTGTAATATCCTTACACCATTAATGCGCGAGGTACCATGACTTCGACGGAATAGGCCGAGCAGTCGCGAATGCCTAAACACCTTCACCATCGGAAATCTTCGTGATTCAACGAAGTGAAATATGAAAACACCATTTCCCCCTGCATCTTTGCTGTCTAACTGCATAGTTTAGCTAGTATAATAGTATATGAACTAACAAAGTATTTGTCAATTCGTTTTGCTGACCAATAAGAGCGTAGCGTAGATTTGTTTTCGTGTGGAATATTTCACTGACTTAGCGCACTTTCTTTCTCCAGTTACTCACTCAATTACATATTCCAATATCCTTTCTCTGGTTATATATTCAAATCACTCGACAGGACAATGGATATACTATTTTCCATTGTCCAGTTTTCTTTTGTTTTATGGCTGCTCGAATTTATGGTGCGATTAATGTTGTAAGACTACGTTATGACGATTATGAAGGCGGGAATTGCTTATAGACGAAGACTGGCTACTGAGAGTCCGATCAGCACCGAAAATTTGAAATATTTAGCACTTGTCTTGTATAAATATCGAAACAACTTTATTCATAAGGTATTATTCGATGAAACGATAGAATTTAGCTATGTCAATCAAGTATCAAGTACAAAAATCAATAACGTTACAAAATTTAGTAAAAAATGTCAATTTGAATATTTCGTTACTAAAATCAATAGCAATGATCTGACCGTGTTGGTGTTTTTACCAGCTGATGTTTTTACTAGCTGATATCGATAATACCACCCTGTTGGACGTCATCATTCCTCCAAACGGACATATAATAATTCTTCTTTGATCGGCTTACGCGCCGTTACAGAGTTGATCGCTCCGGGATATAATATTTCTCAGGCCAAAATCCGTACTTTTACGGGGCGCGAACATGATTATTCCTTTAGGGCGATAAACGTTTACAAAAATATAACGAGCACGTCGAATCCCTGTTTTTCACCTTTTTAAAATGCCCGTTGAACGGTGAACAATTTCACATGCATAAAAAGAAATCATTCCATATGTTTTCTCTGAGTAGTGGGTCGGACATGTCGGAATTGGCACATATTCATACATTTTATGCAGGTTTTTTCTCTCGAAAAGTTGGTTTAAGAAGGATTGTGCGACTTTCGTTTTCAAGTTCAATTCCTCACTTGTCTCCTGAAATAATGGTACGAGTGTGCTCAATCAGAAAATATATACATTTTGTTGAAGATTTTACAACTATTTATTGCCGCAATCCGATTCCATGCTTGTTTTCAGACGCCGGTCATTTTCGTTCCTCATTTAGATGACATAAAACTGTAATAACAAGATGTTCCTTCAAAGTTAAAAGAAAGTGATCGAACATCTTAACGATAACAGAAACTTCAGCTGCGGTATCGCTGAGAGAAGAGAAAAGAAGTTATATTTGTTGAAAATTATTTTATTAGGTTAGTCAATGCATTGTAAAGGAAGCAGCTACATAAGGTAATACAAAACGCAATCTGATTAAAACAGAAATAAAAGGCGTCTATCTTTTGACATGTCGCTCATTTAGATCTGAGACCAACACCCCCGTTTCCTTGTTTTGAGTACTGACTAATCGCAGGGCTTCTCCCCAATTTAGCGATGTGTTTTTAGCTATGTCAAGGAGGCGTTAATTTTGACTTCTCTTTGGTCGGGGATTTCTTGACTCCATGTGTGGGTCATGAAGGCAAATATCACGTTATTACTCTTTTCAAAGTACAAATAACACAACAAACATACTTTCTTCAGAGTTTGACTCGACAATGTGGATACTTGATCACATTTGACACATTTGAATTAACACATATATAGGCAATGTACAGAATCCTGGATTCTAGGGCCAAATTCATTTAACCGAACATTCAAAATCGCTTTAAGTACATATTATTTCACAGATTTCCTTATTAGTCATAAAATATATGATGTCGATAAAGCAAAAAATCATCTGATTTTGAGATACGCTCTTGTTGCATTAGCTAGTACGGTAATATCCGGTGTCATAAAGTAAATGACGTAAGATTGGTCTCTGTAATTTGTATTCAATTGAAGACGTAAATTGAATACAGGTTATATCCAAAGATCAATATTACTTTATTTATTCCATAGTATTTTCTCAGGAGGACTAATCTATATATATCCAGAGTCATATTTTTGAGGTTATGGACAATTAGTTTTCATACTTCTTCACACCTAATATACTCAAATAGCAGAGTAGTTATACCCATCCACCAAGTCAAATTGGCACTTGGAATTGATCACAAATCTGCGCATTTTCGAAGAAAGCTGTTTTCAACTGGACAACGGATTTCAGATTAGCTCTTTCGACGGAGTCGTACACGCTCACTTTTTCTAGACAACCTTCCGTTCTTTGGGCTTTTCTTCGGCCTTCCTCTGTGTATCCTCGTATATGATGGTAACAAGCGAAATGCGGAGAGTTATGAAACCAATCGACGCTACTTCATGTAACTGACTGACATCAGACGAATTTCATCCAATGGAATTACATAAAGTAAATTACTCCTTATCATATATCCCCATTCACAGTGTCCTCATTCCCTTCTTATTTAGTATGGAACGTGTTATATAGATGCTCCCAATTTAGAGCCTATCACATGAGAACCGAGCATCACCTCGATAGATACAAGTGCAACGCTATCATTGTTGACAGTGACACACGTTACTCAATGATTACACGTCGAGAAACAAACAATGCCGGATGGCAAGTAGTTACAAATGGTTACACCTGCAAAATCTGCTGTGCCAGTTATTCATGCACAATTAAATACTTCGAAGAATACTTATTATATGCAGAGTAAAAGCATATTGCAGATTCTCCATTGCTCATCATTTTTGAAGATATTTCTTGTTTTGGCTGCAAACACGTATATGTTGCCGTTTCATCTCTGTGATTCATTAGTGTTTGGTGTGTGAAAAACATCCATTGGTAAACAATTCACAGGTAGACTCTTTGAAGCGAACGAAAACGCTTTTTTTCTTACAGTTGGTGACATGAAGAAATACAAGAAGGGGTTGATGGCACTATTAAGGAAAATCAAACCGTTAGTGAGACCTCCAATGACAAAAGCCGACGGTGATAGTTGGACCTGAAATGTATAGACAATAATCGCATATATCTCCCAGGGTGTCGAAAGCAGAACAAAGATTAAAGTTATTGCCAACACAGCTCGTCCAGAAACAGTTTTTCTCGAAGTTACGTTCTCGGAGTTGACTAATGTCTTCCTAAGCTTATAGACTTTAATTCCATGGAAGGTAACCATGGCAATCAATGGGATAAAGAAACAGAGAATGAAATTCACGAGGATGTAGACTCTGTTGTTCTCCGCGATTACACACGTGATCCCACCCCGTGCTGTCAATAACATGGCCGTTGAATTGTACGCAAACAATACAAGCCATAGAATAACACATAACCACGCCACCTTCTTGGCTGTCAAATGACGTCTGGCAAAGAATGGCTTTAGAAGAGTCAGGTAGCGTACCAAAGAAAACAGAGCCAAATGGTAAGCACTGAGTCCGATCGTCGAAAATATGATGACGAAGGCCATTTTGCAAACTGCAACCGGCATTTCGGGTATATATACTAAATAGCAACTGGAACATACACTTGCATCTGCAGCCGCCAGACTTAGCAATATTATATATGTAGGAGACATTCGCAGACTTTTAAGTCGTAAAATAGTCAGGATAAGAAACAAATTCCCAATTATGCCAATACTAGTCACGATATAGAGAAAAATGTTCAGGCCGATGAAAATGTCTGTTAAATGGCTGTTGACGTTGCTACCGTTGTAACGACTGCTAAAATTGTTCACGAAATCAATCTCGTACGAGTCATTGTCGACACACCCTTCCTTGTGATCCGCGTCTGACATGTTCAAAAAATTTCGTGACAAATGGTGAATAATTCTTCCTCCTGTGAATATTCACAAGCAGATTTTACCTTCTAATTTGACATTTTCAATCGTGTTTCCATGATAAGATCGAATCGTCGGTTGATGAACAGATACAATCTCCTCTGTAAGATCAGAAAGACGTCGAATATTACACTTCAGATATACGCACCCGTATATTCCTTAAATTTCGGATTCTGTTTCTTTACATATAGGTTGAATATTGTTCACAAGGAACTTGCACATAAGTTCGAACACGTTCCGAAATCTCTGTAATCCGGCAATGGAAATAACATTCCCTCCTGAAGTTTCACTGTCTAGCTGTTCAGCTCAGTTCAGCTTGTTTAAGACTGGTATATTCACTAACAACGTAAGCTAATTTGGTCACTGAGAAGCGCTTAGCGTGCATATGTTTTCATGTGAAAAGAGCACTTTCCTGGAGCTCTCGTGTCCAATTAATTCTTGTTTTCATACTATTGTCCTAGTTTCAGCATAGTTCGGGTAGGTGTAGTTCACCTGGACAGTTTAGGTACAGTACAGCGGCAACGTTAGGTGTGCTTCATCATTCCCACACTCTAACCTCAGAAGGTGTAAAAAAGGTGTAAAAAAGGTGTAAATCAAACGTTTACACCTTCTGGGTTCATGTTTACACCCTTAGGAGGTGTAAATAAGGTGTAGAAAAGGTGCAAATGTATGAAGATTGATTCCAACCCTGCTTTTACACCCGTAAAGGTGTAAATTTATTGGAAGGTGTTAAAAAGGTGTAAATACTTAATTTTCCATACACATTTGGAACTTAATTTCTATGTTGCAGAAATGTATTTCCTTGTCATGCTTTCGGTAAACCATCAACATTTTCAAGCACCCCAACTTTTTACACAAAACTAAATCAATGGATCTAACAATTTGACCAGTCTCTCCAACATTTGTGCAAAAATTCTGAAGGAAATATTACAAAAAACGAGCTGCAGACCATAAGAGTCAATCCCCCCGTCAGTTTCACGAGGGAGTGAATATTGAACAGTCGCTCAAGTGTTTTCGCTCAAGGTTGGGCCCAACACTACATAGTGGTAGGGGGGGGACGTTCTGAGGTTTTGAATATCAACATTGTATAGTGAATGTTATGTATCATGCAGAGTCGACAAAAGCACGTTGTTTGTCGACCAATGTAAGAAGTTATCAGATCGATATCTACAGTGCTGATAATTGCTCAGCTATCAGATAAAGTGATTTTGAACTTCATTCCAATGGGGGATTTGCACAATAAGCAGTGAATAAAACGGAAATTGTAAAATTATGGGCTTTGATTGATCCACTGAGACAGGAAGGTGTGAAAGAGACTTAACGGTTCGAAGTGATAATCATGACAGCTTGTTGTGCATGTTATCCATTAACAATTGCGCGATTATCGTCACAAGTTATTACTTGATAAAGCAATGGTTACCATCCTCTCCGACCCCTTTTGACACACCAAAATCATAATCCGCGGCCTGCCTTTGTCTCATATCCCTTTGACGCTAACGCCAAGCTTTGGTTAAATTGTACATATCGGTGATGATTCTATTGCTCAATTAGTTTTTTAGTTTATTCTGCCAATTCCTAACAATATATGCATCGCTTCTATTGTTCATTAATTTGTAAATAAGCATGGCTCCGCTTCTCATGCTGTTATTTATTTTAATATTTAGCACTGCAAAAGATCTTAAATTAACAACATGTACCGTGAAGTTTAAATAAAATATTGAGTTGATGGGCCGCGAAATCCGTATGGGAAGCGGCTCTTAATCTACAATTTCAATCAATCATGCTGTCCACCATTTCCAATATATGCACACGCGATATTACTTCCAAACAAACATATATTAGGATAAATTACGTACAGCCGGGTTTTTTTCACGTCGCTCGTTCGGTGCTGTTCTGTCCATCAAAGTGGACTTTCTGCGAGATGGCGACTTGCCCGCTGTTGATCGGGGAGAACCGAAAGAAAATCGCTTTACCTTTTGCAACTCCCAGCCTGTCGGACCTTGAAGATCATATTTCACAGAATGCTACCTTAGCTGATCTAATTGGCGTTAACGACGTAACCTTCCAGGTAAATATGCCATTGTTTCATATTTGTACAATATAATTGCCCCTGTGAACCCAGGTCGGAGCAGGGAGATGCATGTAAATATGTATGTATTTAGAGGCTGAAGAAAATGTTACATCTTACAGACAATTTATAACGGAGAATATATTTTTATACTGTCGGAAAAGCTGATCGAAACTTAGTTCAACTATGCTAAAAATGTGACTCGATTGAGTATTTTCTGTTGCTCTCGGTATTTCATTCAACTTTTGCCGACAGAACCGAACAAGCTCGAAACTTTGTTGAATCAACATACATGCGGGAAAATACGGTGCTATGATAACATACACTTCTGCGAAATTTGATTAATATAATCTGCTCAGAGATATTGTTTGACCCAATCAACTTAGTGACGCTTGAAAATATAGAAATTCTATTTAAATCTCATCAATAGTAGGCCCCTATATGGGATAAAAACGAGTCAGAACTGGTTAGCCTGGTGCCCTGATTATGGAGGTGCTTGTTACCCTATGCCATAGTGTTCGGGAACCAGATTATAAATGATACTAGTCAATGCGCATGCTCACAAGGATCACGTGGGAGAAAATGGAGGGCGGTTTGATTTTCTTCGAGAAGGCTTGTTTCAAACTTTGCGAAATCGTGTCGATTTAGCCCACTATAGTCACACATATTTGTAAGTATTATCTTCATTAGATAGAAGTGCAACTACCTCGAACACGTCACTGTTGAAAATGTGCTCCAAAATGTTCAGCTCGCATAAAACTGGGAGTTCGTTCAATGAATGCGAATCCAAAATGGCGGCATAAATTTGTTCATTGATAGCTTTGCTCAGTTCAATGCAGTACTTATAGTGAATTTTAGTACACAGTGGAATAGGAATAGTTAAAAAACGCCCAGCCACTTGGAACATCATGGAGCGTTTGGGATATTTTTAGGTATTATTTTACCCTTACTATTTACTCATATAATTTTACTAATATGAAACCAGAATTATATGATGTTTAAGAAGAGCCGGGCTGGACTGGAGGATCGGTTCTTGTAGGTTCTCTTCAACCCCTACGACTTAGTTTCGTGGGTATATGACGGCTTATTTTCGTGGCTATATGAGACAGATTGACTGATAAATTGTTTGCCATTTAATTAAATGTGATTTATTTATTTTCCAGTTGTATGATGCTGATTTTGAAGAGTTCATAGACATCGAGCACCACGATGAGATACCGGGAAAGTTCGAAATCCAGATATTACAGCATACGACAACAGATTGAGCATTTCACAATGTCCCAGAGCGTACTGATAAGAAGGTATCAACGATTCGTGTTCTCCATTGATACCCAATGTATTCGTACCACAAAGCATTGTTTGGGGGTGAATCACTGTTATTCACAGACCATGAAAATATAATAATTAATTATGGCAGAACTAATGAAATATCCTAGTATTTTGAAATCTGACCGGAACCTTTGCTAATTTTAATAAGTCTTATAATTATTATTCACTTCTGGTTTTGTAGCTACACTGTGATCAATCGTTCCAGTTCAATGAATATGTGGATACATGTATATTTGATTCACCCTGTTTCTATGCAGACTACGCAGGATATAGCCAGTTACTTATGTGCGTCTTCAAATCGCAGTTGAAAAATTTATATTTTTCCCCATTTCAGGAGAGCACAGGCACTGGTCCAAGTGACACCGTGGAAATGCATTTTCAACATGAACGGTCAACTATGTAAGTCAACTTTCTTACAGTCTGATTACCGTAGTTTTGTTTCTTTTCCAAAGAATGTAAATTTTTATTCAGTTACATGAGCTGGGTTCGACGGGTGGCACTAAATAAGAGACCGATAATTATAAAGGACAGACCTATACTAGATTACGGCCTCTAGAAGACATAATTGGTAGCTTGTGGTATTTTCTTGTGAAAACAGCTGTTGAAAGCGTAAAACGGTGTGGCAATCAGCTTCCCGCTAGGCCCTACGGGGAGCGGCACACGGCCGATTCACCCACCTGTGTGTCTAACACCTTCCATGCACTCCCAGCGGACCGGTTCGGCCGGTGTGTTTATGCAAGAGCAGTAGCTACTTTGACAGATTCCACGAATTGGAACAAAGAGCTCGCTTTTCATGAGCAGCAGTGATACCAGTATTAATATTAATATAATTAATATTATTAATATATTAGTATTATTATTATTAATATGACCCGATATTGTATGAAATTTATCAGACACGAAATGACAAATTACGGTACAGGAAGTGACAGAAGGCAATATATTATGGGCGGAGAATGGCATATTTCTATTTCACAGTTCGGGCAGTAACAGTAAGAAAAAAAGAAAGTAAAAAACCTGAAGAAAAGATCCATCCGTTTCATTGCCACCTACCACACAGAGATGAAATATATAAGGCAAATCCTGTTGAAATATTGACATTTTATCAAATCATGTGAATCTACGGAAGCATAGATAGGACATGGGTGAAAATTATTTTTTCGTCCAGAAATTATCTCCGACCCGGAGATAATTATCTCCGACCCGGAGAAACATCTCCGACCCGGAGATAATTATCTCCGACCCGGAGAAACATCTCCGACCCGGAGATAATTATCTCCGACCCGGAGAAACATCTCCGACCCGGAGATAATTATCTCCGACCCCGAGATACATCTCCGACCCGGAGATAATTATCTCCGACCCCGAGATACATCTCCGACCCGGAGATAATTATCTCCGACCCCGAGATACATCTCCGACCCGGAGATACATCTCCGACCCGGAGATACATCTCCGACCCGGAGATAATTGACCAATGGTGATGCAGCAATCGTTACCGCCATTTTTATATGTGTGAGGTATGGAAAGTCACGTACGCTGGGTTATAACAAGTCTTCAATTTCTTAAAATAACAAACCAGCCGGTAACAAATCTTATGTGTGAATGATTTCATAACAAGTTTTTGTTCGAACATGTAGTGTATGTTGTCTTGAACGTTAGTAGTATACAAAGGGCATAAGTCCCTTCCTTGACCTTTGACCTCTGAGGTCAATAAGGTTCCATTTGCTTCCTATATAATTTATATTACGGAAGTGATGCATCATCTGATAGAGTGCACTCAGAGGTCAAAGAGGCTCAACATGCGCTTTATATGCGCAGGTGTTTTCTGCGCAAGTGTGACGTCATGTATGACATCACTTCCAGTGTGCGTGAATCGGACCAGAAAAGGTGCCTTGCACAACTAGACCCTAAGGGAAACCGGTTTACCAAATTTGAGAAAGATCCATGCGGTACTTCCTGAGAAATGACAATAACAAAATTTCATGGAAAAATCCAAGATGGTCACCTGGTGGCCATATTGGATTTTCGAATCGGACCAGGTATCTTGCACAACTAGCCCCCATGGGGAACCTGTGTACCAAATTTGAAAAAGATCCATGAAGTAGTTCCTGAGAAATCGCGATAACAATGTTACATGGGGAAATCCAAGATGGCTGCCTGGCGGCCATATCGGATTTCCGAATCGGACCAGAAAAGTTATCTTGCACAACTAGACCCCGAGGGGAACCTGTGTACCGAATTTGGGAAAGATCCATACAGTAGTTCCTGAGAAATCGCGATAACAATATTTCATGGGGAAATGCTCTTGATTAAGAATAAATATCATATCATTGTACAGCAATCCAGCATCAAAGTACCCCGTTATTAATTCATCTCTTAACCCATCCATGTTCATTTTCCCATAACAATGGCGTCTTTGTGAGCTCGACTCTCATTGGTCAATTATCTCCGGGCCGGAGATGTTTCTCCGGGTCGGAGATGTTTCTCCGGGTCGGAGATAATTATCTCCGGGTCGGAGATGTTTCTCAGGGTCGGAGATAATTATCTCCGGGTCGGAGATGTTTCTCCGGGTCGGAGATAATTATCTCCGGGTCGGAGATGTTTCTCCGGGTCGGAGATAATTATCTCCGGGTCGGAGATAATTATCTCCGGGTCGGAGATGTTTCTCCGGGTCGGAGATAATTATCTCCGGGTCGGAGATGTTTCTCCGGGTCGGAGATAATTATCTCCGGGTCGGAGATAATTTCTGGATGAAAAAATAATTTTCACCCATGTCCTATCTATGCTTCCGTACAATTCAGCCTCAAAGTACCGCGTTATTAATTCATCTCTTAACCCATCCATGTTCATTTTCCCATAACAATGGCGTCTTTGTGAGCTCGACTCTTATTGGTCAATTATCTCCGGGCCGGAGATGTTTCTCCGGGTCGGAGATGTTTCTCCGGGTCGGAGATAATTATCTCCGGGTCGGAGATGTTTCTCCGGGTCGGAGATGTTTCTCCGGGTCTGAGATAATTATCTCCGGGTCGGAGATGTTTCTCCGGGTCGGAGATAATTATCTCCGGGTCGGAGATGTTTCTCCGGGTCGGAGATAATTTCTTGGACGGAAAAATAATTTTCACCCATGTCCTATCTATGCTTCCGTATGAATCACACACAACGAAAGTCTGGGAAAACCCAGTAATTGCATACAGAAGGAGGAAGAATTTGAAAGAAATGTTAAAGAAATCAAAACAATGAACATTGTGAATTGATACGTTATTTTACTGAAATAACTCGAATAAACCCGAAACACTTGTTTCATTCAACTTTATTTGTGCTCAATATGCTCCTATAATATCAAGTATGTGTAATATATATCAGGAGAATTTGAAGCTGCAGGTCGGGGCGCTGGGCGAGTCTGGCGGGCGAATTGATCGTGCGATTCGGCCGTGCGACGCGCTTCCTAACGTAACGGGCGCAGCTAAATGCGATACGGTTTTGCGCTATAAACGATCGTTTTTTATGAGAAAATCCCACAAAATACCAATTATGTATTCTCAAAGTCGTAATCAATTATACTTAGGTATCGGTCTGTATGTTTTTAGTACCGGTCTGTATCGGAAGGTAATGAGGGTGGATCAATGAGGGTGCCCAGGTTCGACTACTGTGTTGGGATTGACATTTTAAAACATATATTTACAATTTGTTTCTGTGTATATTCCCAGTTAACAAAAATGGAACTTTAATGCATCAAGTGATGAGTAACATTTACATTGTGGGATTAGTTTATCAGCTGTGGTTCTTACTGGTTGTAGGATCGGGCCTAGCAGCAGAACACCTACTCTCGGTCGAGCCATTGGACTTTGCTCTGACAGCCTTTGATACAGACGCCACCTGGACACTCGAAAAGCAAAGCAAACAGACCCTTCCACAGCTCAAAGGCGGGGAATTATTGATGGCCATTTTTGTTACCTGTTTTACCCTACTCTCTCTGAGAGTTTTTGAGGCTGAGGCACCCCAGAAGGTTATGTACAAAAGTATTCCATGAGAGTTGGTGAAAGTTGGAGGCATAAGTTACATGAACATAACGTGCTCAATTTAGGTTGGGTTGGGATGCTTGTAGTTTTAATCGTTTGAACTTTGTGCTTCCAGGGATTGAGAGTGAACTATGATATCAGGGAGGGTTAACATGAAATGACCAATGTAAATGTGCGTTTTGTGATTTCCCTAATAAAATATATCATGCATATATTTTGTGTTAATGTTCTTATTGTGTACCTCAACCAAGAGCCATTACTGGATGGTACGAACACCACTAATTCTCACTAAAAGGTGTAAATTAACACCTTTTGAAGGTGTAATTCTCACGAAATGGGTGTGTTTTAACACCCCTGGAAGATGGAATCGTCTCCAGAAGGTGTATTTTAGCACCTCTAGAAGGTTTAGTTTTGGGCAAAAGGTGTAAATAAACACCCAAGAGGGTGTAATCGCGGTCAAAAGGTGTACATTAACACCAATAAAAGGTGTAATTCTTACTAATAAGGTGTATTTTAGCACCCCTAGATGATTCAAATTTGCCCTAAAGGTGTGAATTAACACCCAAAGAAGGTGTAATTCAGTTGAGAAGGTGTAAATTAACACCACTGGAAGGTTTAGTTCTTGTCAAAAGGTGTAAATAAACACCCATGGGATGCTGGGTTCCCAACAAAAATATGCTCATAAATTTGTCTGGGAGGTGCAAATTTTATTCAGAAGGTGTGAATGAACACCCATGGAAGGTGTAATGTGAGCAAAAAAGGTGTAACTTAACACCTTTTCGAGAAGGTGTAAATTTACACCTTTTGGAGAGGGTGTTAATTCACACCCAAAAGGGTGTTAGCCCTGGGACAAGCCATTTACACCCCGTATAGGTGTAATTTACACCTTCTGGGGTAAGAGTGCAGTTATCAGGCCAGCTATGGCCAGATACAACATTACAACATATCACCTTGTGATATAATACTTTCATATATTATGACCAGGATGGTACAATGCATTTAATACTGTCTTATCTAAGTGCATAGAAAACTTTCTTCCACTAGACCGTGCTGTCGTTATTTGCGAAGTACTCGAAACGAGGTTGTAATTGAAGTTATATCACGTCTAAATAAACATAACGGTCTTATATAGCTTTGTCAAACTGACGACAAACAGGCTTTGATCTTTACTGGCTGAGTAACATTATCACGGACATATTAACAGACTAATACACGTATTTATTCACTGCTGCTTTGGGCGAGCTTCCAAACAATAGGCACACCAGGAGCAATTACCGTTATTCGTGCTGATATTTACACATGAGAGTGATGTATGAGATGATCAGCTACATGAATGAACACACTAACGTATTGATATGATTGATGTCAATGTGTATGTTTGTTGATGTTAGGGGTTAATTGTGCAATGTTAATCAGAAAGTCAACTACATCGAAAACCTGATCTTGAAAAAAAAAACACTGATCAGCTATACGGCGGATATGATATTTTTAGAACATCATGGTGTCGTGACGACATCATTGAAAACTGTTGAGCGCGTCTGTCTTCTAAATTTGGCAATACATATCGCTTGCTGATAGCAAAATACGAGCGTAGCGTGCAAGATCTATGGCGGTACGTTTCGTAACTTGTGTCTAATTCCGCTTAACCACAAGGTCCGTATGGACCTATGTATTGATTTCAAGATCCTCTTATTGTTCATATGAACAGTCACAATCAAAGCGTGGACGCGGAAATTCTTTAATTGACGTCGGCTGGATATTGAATGCCGGACTAGACGCTTGTATTCCAGGAAACTAGGCTATATTTATGTATGCTGTCATTGTTTTTTTTTAATTGGTACCGACGCCGTCATTTGAATTAAGTCTTTGGATTATGGACGAGGATTTTCTTTAACAGGCAAGCGCTGAATATTGAATGGCGGACTAGACGCTTGTATCGATAATCTTGAATCGTGAACCCAGTAACATGAAGAGAGATTTCGATAACACAGAAAAATATCTTTTAGACATTTTCTTACAAACTATTACTTGAGAAATTACAGTTTGCATTTTTTTGGAAAATCCGTTTAATAAGAAGACAATTATGTTCAACAACACAAAAAATGATGTATTGAAGAACATTTTGTCTGCTTTTAAAAATTGAAGAAACTAAATTTTCTTCAAATTGGTCAAGACATATTTTTTCTCATCTCATTTTAAGCCACACCAAGGTAGGGGCTGTACATCACTTTATTCACGATTGTGTGAGTTTACTGGATTCAATAGGGAACGGCATCTCTATGGTGGACAATGAAACGTTTTCGAGTAAGTCGATTTGTAGCCATTACTTTCCTCACTCAGACCATCCACTATCTTCGACAGACGAACGTGTACAAAGATTACATCTGATATCAGCTAACTTTTATCCTTCATATCCGCGGCTCGTCACTATTTATAGGGCTTTGGCATTACCTGTAACATTAATTAAAGTGATCGTAAACACTCAAGTAAAGTTTCCATCAAATGAAAGACCATTGGAAACTGTGTGGAAAAATATTTATTGTAATTTTGTACGATTTTATTACACAGAGTAAACTGCAAATAAAGCATGGTATTCTATGGTAGTCTGTTGTAATCATATTTAGGTCCAGTGACGTCACTCTGCCTTAATACATATATTTCTAACTTTGTATGCACTTTCCAATGCTGGATTCAAGCTTATGGTGTGTATATTTTGTGTTTCAACACAGTCACTGTTCCAATGTGCATGTTTCACCAAAGTCTGGGAAATTAAATGCAATATTCAAATT
>JAVTVY010043852.1:0-21372 GCA_036873755.1 Hanleya hanleyi
CCCAGCCTACGGGCCTGGATATCTTGACAGTAATAGAGCTCGTAAATAATTCCGTGACATAAGATGGATAGGTTAACACGACACCGCGTGACCCGTCCATGTCTTTGTGGTTTTAAAGAATGACAAACTTCCTGAATGAATTATAGAGCCTTTGACAGTAATATATGTGGAAGCAACTGAAGACGATTACTACCACAGGCGTAGAGGGCGTTTTTATTTCCTGGCGACAGAAGTCTACAAAATCCATCATTTACAAAACAATATAGAGTCATATAAATCTTTCGAAATTCTATTAGTCTACGACCGTCCTCCATATATTTTTATACCAGCTCTGAAATGGGAATGGTGGTCACAATGTAATTCATATTTACATGTACGTGTAACGTTCATCGATTTAATATTTTACAATTTTGAAACTACAGCAAACAGATTAAAGGATAAATTGTTCAATAAATCTCAGGCTTTACGTGTGGAATACATTTACATCTCTGTTATGGTTTTCAGTGCCCTTGTCCAGCACCAATAAACTTCCTGAGTTATGAATAAGTGATGTATATCAGATTGCTATGGCAAGCCAAAGTGCTTTTTATTCCGAATTTCCGATATCGGGAATTCAATTCCCGATATCGGAAATTCTAATTTCCGATATCGGAAATTCCGATAACGGAAATTCAGTGACAATTTTCGATATCGGAAATAGAATTTCCCATATCGGGAATTCAATTTCCGATATCGGAAATAGAATTTCCCATATCGGAAATTGTCACCGAATTTCCGATATCGGAAATGAAAGCTGGAAGCTTTACAAAACCTAGGGGTGCATTCCACACCTAAATGATGTGCGGCTAAAAATAGGCATGGGTTCGGATCTTCGGCCATAAATAGATGTAAAATCTTTAACATAAACCTTGTAAAAGTATATATTTTCTAAATGGGCACACTCGTGCCCTTATTTCAGGAGACTTGTGAGCTATTGAAATTGAAAAGGAAAGACGTGCAATCCTCCGTAACCCTTCTTCAACTTTTCTGAAAAATATATGAAAATGTGTCAAATTCTACCCACAACCCAGCGAAAACGTATGAAATGATTTTCTTTTTTAAAGTGTTTCCCGTCCAAAGGAAGGACAATTCAAAATGGCGAAAAAAACAGGGGGTCGACCTACTTGTTTTTTTGTAAAATTTTATGGCCATAAAGGGATCATCATTTTCGCTCCCGAAAAAGTGCGGATTTTGGTCCGCCAGATATGCAATTCCGGACACGATTAACTCTGTAGAGGCGAGTGGGTGCGATCAACAAGCAAATATTATATCCTCGTTTGGAGAAATGGTTACGTCCAGCAGGGTGATACTATAGATATCAGTTAGTAGAAAGGTAAGAAGAATTACCTTGCGGTCAAAATCGGGCGACCTTCCCTATTATAAAATTAGGGAGACACCACTTTGTACGAAACCGTGGCAAGTGTGGAGTGCACCCTAGAGTTGCAATTTCCGATATCGAAAATTCAGTGACAATTTCCGATAACGGGAATTGAATTTCCGATATCGGGAATTGTCCCCGAATTTCCGATATCGGAAATTGCAATTCCCGATATCGGAAATTCAATTTCCGATATCGAAAATTCTAATTTCCGATATCAGGAATTGCAATTTCCGATATCGAGAATTGCAATTTCCGATATCGAGAATTCAATTTCCGATATCGGAAATTGAAGGTCATGAATTTCCGATATCGGAAATTTTAATTCCGATATCGGGAATTCAATTTCCGATATCGGAAATTCTCGAATAAAAAGCTCTTTGGCTTGCCATAGATTGCGGGGTGAAATCATTTGTCTTCTGCTTCAAAACCCGTACCATGCGATGACACCATTACAAAAAAATCCATATACATGCTTTGTAGATTGGCATGTATACATTTTAGATACACTTGGCAATACTTTGGTAGTTCAAGGTATCACACTCACAGTCTACAAATTCAATCCAGATAAACACTTGACGGTATTATTTTACTGTAATTCACACCCTGGCCAACCAATGTGGATATATATGATTAACTCGGTATTGATTTGGATGTTTAGATTATCTTGATACTGTATTTTTTTTAACTCACAGTATTTTCCCAACAGTGCCACATATTCTTATATATTTTACGGTAATATATATGGGTCTCAATTATTAGTCCCGCAGTAGAATAGCTAGCTTTTATATAGTTTACGGCAGGAGCCGCGGAGCACATTTGAAGGGGGGGGGGGGGGGGCTGAACTCGATTGAACACGGTCCTATTATTGACCGTTTAGTCACGCCCAGCCACGCGCAATGACGCCCAGAAAACCGTCATAGCTGGGTTAGAAGATAGGAGCCAGACACTTTTAGCTACAGGACATTCTTAGCCTCCACACCGGCTCCAATTGGGGTACAATAACCTACTTCTCGACATGGCTGACTTGAAAGCTAGAAGATTCTGTATTAATTTTGAATGTAAACTTTCAAATTTCAAGTATCATTTTCAAATTTAAAGAACAGATCTTTCTTCCATGTAGCTTAAGGTTAGGGCCAAGTTTGAACTGATTTGACATTGAGGTGAACTCAAACTATTAGTTCTGGGCTTCATTCCATATAAATTGTTATATGCAAACTTTTTTCAAACTTAAATTCAGTCATTTATATTTCTTATTTTAAACTCATCAATTCCAATTTGTAGTTTTAATTTCAGTCTAAAACTGGAATTCCGTTAAAAAATGGAGATTCCAATCTGAAGTTAGAATTAACATTCAAATTACCATTAACATTCACTTTAAAAGGGTTAACCTTAAACTTCAGTTTTTCAATGTTTCAAACTCAAGTTTTAATTTCAATTTCGAATTCTAAATTAGATATCGAAATCATAAAAAAGTGATAGGGTGTACGGTGAGTTTTTCGCTACTGGACTTGATTGGGCGCGAGCGGACGATAAAGACTAGGATTCATTGAACATCGTCAGTGGGACCTTAACATGCTGCGATGATTTTTCTAATCTTTAGTTTGTTTTGTTCGCTGTCTCGTCGTCGTCGAGACACATGTTAATACCCAGCTGGGGCTTTGATGTTACAGATAACACTTATCAGACTTGAGGTTTTTAAGTTGAGTAATTTGATTCATTTGCATAACTTCTCACAAAGGCTAGCTACATGTACAATAGCCAGACAAATACAACTCTGTGTAAAATACCTGTTATGTCTCTCGCCATTATATCTCGCCAAAAACTAGTAACATCTGGTATTGAAACTCAAGCAGGCCAATACGAATTCAAGTCAGTCTGACATGGAGGATATATATTATTTGTTTAGGCAGGTTACCTGGAAACAAATTGCATTGCTTGAGAAACTCACGGACAGAACACGTTTACCACGATAGTATGTCTATTGAATGTTCTCACTGCCCATTGTCACCTGTGTGACTCACCAATTTCATGGTCTTGCATGAAGCTGTTACTTGACACACACCTGCTATTTGCCCTCAATACAACTGGGTGGGATCTAGCTACAACTGTTCCTATCAATAAAGCCTGCGGTTGATAGTCACAGGCGATGAGTATGGATCCCCGTGCCGTATAAATATTCATGCTGATGCTCCTTACCGGTTATTTTCTGAGAGCTAATTCCTTCTCCTCTACGCTTGTCGCTTTTATTAAAGTTCCCAGATGTTAAAGTTGATTAGATGTACACGAGCCGTTTTCACAGCAACCCCGACCTCCCCCATCTTGCGGTAGACGCCATGTTGTGCATGTCTGTCCAAGTGGGCATGCGTAGTGGCCCCAAAATAGACAATATGGCGTCTACCGTATTATGGGGAGGTCGGGGTCGCTGTGGAGAAGGCTAGTGTACATCTAATGGGAAAGTTAATAAAAGCGACAAGCGTAGAGGAGAAGGAATCCACATAAATACTATAGTTGGAGAGTACATTTCTCAAGTACATCGCAACATAGTTGGAAATGCACATACATGAAAACATTTCATAAATAATATTATGTTATGGCATATTTAATTACCTCCGAAAGATAATTATTATTATTCAGTCTGATTACCCTATATACTGTAAAACTTATCATAACACTTATCAGAATATCCAGGTCACATCCTTCAGACAATGCTAACCGTTTTGCATCGTCACGAGCGCAACAGCTTTCCCCTTTCGTTATCTGTCGGTCTAGCCGTTACATATAATGGGGCTTGAGCTTCTGAGTCTGGTGGCCAATCATTTGCCTT
This sequence comes from Hanleya hanleyi, assembly GCA_036873755.1. NCBI lineage: Eukaryota > Metazoa > Mollusca > Polyplacophora > Lepidopleurida > Hanleyidae > Hanleya > Hanleya hanleyi. The sequence goes on from JAVTVY010043852.1 coordinate 4,245, forward strand.
TGTGGCGCGTTAGTAAACTTCCTTATAGTCCTTATAACACACGCCTGCGTATCACGTTATATTTCTGTAGTATTTTGAACTGCGGTTGTAAGAATATTGAATGTTCATTGGTCGCCATAGTTGGTTACGTCATATAATGATCTCCCGCGCTTACTGCTGAAAATTGAGGCTTATGATGAGTGGGTCAGAACATTCCTTTGAATTCGACCTGATTCAAACTTGTTGTTGATATATTGTGTCAACATAAAGCCATTCGAATTACCAAATATCTGTAGTTCGGAGGAACATGATAGATTATGGATTTTGGGATTTTAGATGCACAATAAAAGAAAATAACAAAGACATACATAGTGATATCCTGCCCACCCGGTAGAGGGCCATCAGGTTAGAAGAGAAGCAAATAAATAGCTTTCCGTATTATCTCCCAGAGTCTATAATGTACTATAGACCTGGGTCCAGAATGACCGTTCTGCCACCCTCAATAGGTTGGAGAGAACTACCTCTCTAAATTGGAGGTACAAAAGGAAGAGAAAGAGAACATTTTGACGTCAATCTCATTTGCATAATAATATACATGTTTTGTTCTTTTTTACTCCTCAGCCCTTCGGGCTCAGGAGTATTGTTGTGGCCCTGGGGATGTGTCTGTCCGTCTGTCCGAGCCGTATCTCGATAACTTTTGCAAGGAAGTTCATGAAACTTACAGGTTATGATCCTTTTATTTTTTACTTGTGCCTTTGAGACTTTCAGGTCTAACCGGTCATTAGTTATTTTTTTACAATTTTTTTTATTTTTCTACCATTTTCCAGGCTTCTAAAAACGGATGTACAAGTATGCATACATTAGCCCTACTTTTGTACTGATTTACATACTCTACTAGCATGTAGCCAATCAAGAGCTCCATAGTAAAGTCGTATGTCAGCCATTGGTTCAGTGTAGTGAATGACTGGTCATTGGTTCCTCTGCATATTCAGCAGTACGGTATTGCCAGTCAGGGCCGTATCCAGAGCCAAATTACTTCCGCAAAACGTACAGGCGCCCAAAATAAAATCCGCCCAAAATAGCAAATGTAAAAATTAAGAAAACCCGTTTTCTTTGATTACTAGAACTGATAAATTTGTCCCACTACCCTAGCTTTGTCCGAACCACGAAACATCCACCGAAAACACCGCAGGGATTCATAGAAGTCGACTTTCAGGGCCGGTTATCGGAAGACGAGGGGAAACTCAATTAGAGACCACCGCTTCAGGAAAACTCCATTTCAATGAAGACGAAAACTGAATTTGAGCCAACTACACTGTGATTTGCATAACTTACGGATCGTTGCTGTTTTATTACTATTACTCGTGGTTGACGGAGAAACAGACGAAGAGGTAAATTCCCGCGAGACAATCATCAGGGAGTCATTTTCACTACATTTGTTATGCTGTTGTTGAGGGTACCCGAAAACAGGCTAGTCGTCCTTGACCTTTCCGTTGCCGAGAATCTCGGCGAGATACAGCAGTAGACTGTAAAGGAGACACACCAACGATGTTAACACGTGCGTTGAACACTGCCTGCATTTGTTTCGCCATAAGTTTGTCGATGTGCCAGTTTTTGCCGGGGACTTCGATTCCAATACTAACAACTGTCTACTTGAAACGACTACTCTTAAAAAATTAACAACTGAAAGTTAATGAATCGACTGAATTATTTTGAAAATAGTTTCGAAAATGAAAGTGATCAACACGAACAACAACAACAACAACACACGGATAGTCGACACTGTCATTTGACGATCTGAAAACGATCTTTTTTTTTAATGTGGTTGATTCCTTCACTGAACTTTATTTTTACCCTGCCTCTATAGTCTACATGGTGTCATTCCTTTAGCAGGTTAGGAAAAGCTGCTCAATTCTGACAGCTAAAGTATAGGCTGATCTAGTTTAACAAAAGCTATTTTATTGCTTTCCATTTTATTTTGTCGGGTTAAATTCCCTTGAGGCGTTTTATCAACAGGAGATTTTCCGATTGCACTCTGTCTCTCGCTCCATTTTTAAGTTCAATGAGAGTTCAAAGAATACTGGATATCTGCTTAAAGTGGAAATTAAAATATTGTCTGGTTGAAATTCATGTGAAAAGCCAATAGGGCACAGGTGATGAAATCAAATAATTTAATTCTAAAGCAATATAAAAGAATTAAATATTCCTTAATTGTCCCCCGCCACGTAATTGGGAGGGGGACTTGGAAATGCTACCCGTCCGTCTGTCCTTCCGTCCGTACGAACCATGTTGTGAACGCGAAATCTCGAGAACAATTCAACTCGTGAACTTCAAAATTGGCGGGTGACTTGACATCAGTGAGAAGATGGCTGGGATTGTTTTTCACCAAACTGCGTTACCCAAGATGGCTACCGTCGGGCATCTTAGATTCCAACCATCCCAATAATGATGTGAATGCGATATCTCGAGAACAGTTCAACCGATTGACTTCAAACTTGGGGGGTGACTTGACATCAGTGAGAAGATGGCTGGGATTGTTTTCCACCAAACTGCGTTAACCAAGATGGCAGCCATCTTAGATTCCATCCATCTCCAAAATGTTATGAACACGATATCTCGAGAACAATTCAATCGATCGACTTCAAATCTGGGGAGCGACTTGACATCAATAAGAAGACGAATGGAATTGTTTTTCAAATCTGGGGAGTGACTTGACATCAATAAGAAGATGAATGGAATTGTTTTTCACCAAACTGCGTTAACCTTGATGGCCGCCGTCAACCATCTTAGATTCCATCCATCTCCAAAATGTTATGAACACGATATCTCAAGAACAATTCAACCGATCGACTTCAAATCTGGGGAGTGACTTCACATCAATAAGAAGATGACTGGAATTGTTTTTCACCAAACTGCGTTTACCAAGATGGCCGCCGTCGACTATATCCTTAACGAGATATCTCAAGAACAATTCAACCGATCTACTTCAAACTTGGGAACTTAGATTCCACCCATTCCCAAAATGTTGTGAACACGATATCTCGAGAAAATTCAACCGATCAACTTCAAATTTGGGGGGTGACTTCACATCAATAAGAAGATGACTGGAATTGATTTTCACCAAACTGCGTTAACCAAGATGGCCTCCGTCGACTATATTATTGTTAACGAGATATCTCAAGAACAATTCAACCGATCTACTTCAAAATTGGGATGGCATCACAATGGTGTGACATTTTCCGTCCATCCGTCCGTCCGTCCCAACCGTGTTGTGAATGCAATATCTCGAGAACAATTCAACCGATTGACTTCAAACTTAGGGGGTGACTTGACAGCAGTGAGAAGATGGGTGGAATTGTTTTTCACCAAACTGCGTTATCCAAGATGGCCACTATCAGCCATCTTAGATTCCATCCATCCCAACTATGTTGTGAACGCGATATCTCGAGAACAATTCAGCCGATCAAATTCAAATATGGAGGGTGACTTTACATCACTAGCTACCCATCCGTCCTTCCATCCCTCATAACGTCCTTCCATCCCTCATACCGTCCTTCCATCCCAACCATCTTCTGAACGTGATATCTCAAGAACAATTCAACCGATTAACTTCAAACTTAGCGGATGGCTGGGATCTCAGAAGAAAGTCACTCATTTTTCGGCACAACTATGCCACCGGATGATCTTTCTCGATCACCCTGTCCCCATTCTTCCATAGACAATTTGCAACATTTTTCTTCACAATTATATCTCCTTCACATCATCAACACCACACTCCTAGCAACAATTTACCATCACACAAAATATATATGGTGATTATATCCTGTGTGTGTGAGAAGTCCATTTCCAGACAAGCTTTTTGGCGGGGGACCTGCTAGCTACTCGGCTTGTATCACATTCATGTACCAGTTATACGTGTATGTATTATATAGCAAACGGTCCTAAAAATTTGATTTTTAAACACAATTTGCACTGCCAAAAGCACGCTAAAAACTCAATTTGCCAGAAAAAAACTCAATTTAACCATGAGTGGTCCTAAACAAAATGACTTCTATGAATCTCTGCACCATGTCAGATATACAGTAAATTACCCGGGAACTTGAGGCCACTGATACGAGATTGCCATAATTGTTGTATCCCTACGCTGTTGAGAAAAAATTAGTCCGACATTGAAACTGTGGAAATCGGCTTGTTATTTCTTTTTTTTTCTTAAAAATATATGAAACAGGGGTTGAATTGTGAATAATATTTTAGAAATTTAACTGCCAGAAATGGGTTCGAATGCATTTCCAGCCATCTAGAAACCCAGAGTTTCCGGGGCCTAGGCGGCCGACCACTTCACACTGACGCCAGGGCAATAAGATCACAGCTTTACATGTTTTTTTTCCCTGCAGATATGTGGATACCTTGTCACTTTTTATACCCCTGTACATAGTTCGGGTTATACTGGATTCCGATTGTCTGTCCGTCCGTGTGTCAGTGTATCCATCCGTTCATCTGTCCAAGTTGTGGCTTGGGTTTGCATTTCGCATGCCATAACTCACTGCTATGTATCCAAACTTCTGCACTCATAAACACATCTTGGTCTAGACTGTTAAGGGGCTGAGGAGTTGTAGCACCTCTGGTGCTTCATGTTAAAAATGACGCTATGCACACTTTCATTGGAAAATCACTGTTCCGACATGTAACAATATATAAACTAAGTTGTCTGAAGATTTTGGAGTGTTATGGTGAATAAATAAAAAGTTATTTAGCAAAAACGAACTTTTGTACCTCCATTTTAGAAATGTAGTTCTCTCTATAACCTGCTCAAGGCATCTTTGTTCACCAAGCCAATTTCTACGCTCACGCTCTGAACTTGCCTTGGTCGGACGGGCTGCCATTACTGTTCAAATACAGCATGTAGCCTCATGAATATGCATGACGTAATATCCATTATCTTTCCGAAACCTTCTCGGAGACGGCGTCAGCGGTTGGCTGGCATTGTCAGCCTATACACAGGACGCGTGTGCTAGCTGTTTGATTGCTTCGTAAGACGAAATTGACATCTCTGAATTTTGAACAATAATGGCAGCTCTTTCGACCAAGACAAATTCGAAGTGGGAACGTAGAATTTGGTTTGGTGTAACGAAGATGGCCCAAGGTGGACCGCTGGGGTTCAGTAATTGTTTTCTTATTAGTATGTGCACCTGTTCAGTTCATTCATCTGGAGTCAGATTCTTCCGTTGTAAACAGCGCATGCGCTAATAGACGCAATATTTTCAAAATAAATCTTGCGTCTGTCATCCTGTCTCAAAGGCATACGACCGTGTAATTAAATATCTCTGTATATTCACTTTAATTTATCTCAATATCGGGCTCAAACGTTTTTTGGGATGGGTTCCTTATATTTAATTATTTATTCAACGCTTTCTTGAGAACAAGATGAGGGCGATCTCATTGAAGAGAAACTCAAAGGGAAGTTCAGGAATGTCTTAAAACGTAACAACATGTTCTCAAGCGTTGCTTTGCTAAATCTGGAAGGGAAGAACAAATCAGGGTTTTTTTTTCAGTCTGATTGTTTGGAAGACGATATCTGTTATACAAGCTGAGATCCTCGGATACCGGTATATGTAGTACGGTCTCGGATGCCCTCCGCTGATAAACACCAGCCCCAATATATACCAGAGATTAATGGCGAAGAGTGTTAAATAAACTGTTATTGAATAAACTGTACCGTTACTGCTACATTGCGTTATCAGAGATTGAATACATCGTGCATTCAACACGCTATCTGAGATAATGTTTGTGTTTGGGTGGTCCTATACATTCACTATTAGATACGCTTCAAGGAGAGAGGAAACTATTGCGTTGAAGGGCAAGACCAGTAGCGTCTTTCTGTTGTACCGTTTTTTTATGTCACCGATGTAAAAGTTTGAAAATCTTGAAGTAAACTAATCAAAGCACTATGTATGCAAAAACTGGTCATTATTTGGATAAAATCATTTTTCAAAACATTTCAGAACAGTGTGAAGTTTTGGTACACAAGATTTGGAATCAAAAATTCAAATAGGGTCAATCCTATCTGGCCTGCAGCTGGATAATTTGTTTCCTGTCCAGGTTCGCAGGTTTGGTGTCTCACATCTCATATATTATTCTTAAGAGACCAGTCATTCTCAACGAGAAGGGGGGGGGGGGGGATTAGGGTTAAGGGGGACAGAGGAGAAGACCGGAGTTACCCAGTTAGTTATCGCTTCATTTTTGTTTGGCCCTCCAAAATAGCATATAATATTCATCCTCGCAAACCAGACAGAATCCCTCTTTCATGATCCCTCCGAAGCGGGTATGGCGAACAGAATCTGGTATAACGGCATATTTGACTTACCCTGTGTTGTTGGTCTGGTACATAGCTAATTTCTTAATTGTTGATAACGCCATTCATTGTGAGCATAGTATACTTCATCAATGAGGAGACAGTGTTGAAGAAAACTGAGGGTTATACCAGACAGGGAGTCTAAAGTTAGATACTACACATTCGTATTGACTTTTCTGTTCAGTTTTCTCGACGTGGCGACAGAACTTCGCACTTGATCATAGATTCAACCTGTATATATGCACCTCCATGCTTATATATACGGGTTGTCTGGAGTTTATGATCAGCATATAGAACACTGGGGGAGTTAATAATCAATACGCACAGCAGATGTTTGCTGTGTGTTTATACAGAATTATTGAACATCATATAAACATACTTATATCATATGTGCACAGAGAAAAATTTAATCTATATGATCAGTACTGGGCGAAATATACGATATGCAGGTAGTGTTACAGAAGGGGTTGTGAAAACGAAAATGGTATGAACTTTCAGAATATATAGGGTTGAGAGCAACGATTAGTTTTATGAGATAGAGTCAGGAGCTCAACTAAGGCCTTGTGAGATGAAAACAGATTATGATTGATAGGGGTCTAGCTGCAGAAGTATTTTTTGTAGCCTATAACTAGTAAGTTAATGCTTTGATTTAGGTGACGGATAGCCGCTCATAGCCCTGTTGGGTGAGAGTCCATCCTTTGGGGTAAGAGATATGGGGAGCAGGCCCTGGGGACTGGCATCATCTCGAGAGTGTATCTTAACGTGCAATGTTTAGAATAAATGAGGTGACGCCGTGTTCTAGGAGATAGAATAGTACAAGTAGGATATAGTACCGGTACTAAACTAATTACCCATGTAGATATATGATTTTGTTTATTCGAGTAATATGTTATGTTAGAGAATTAGATTTAGTTGTATAATACTCGAGTAACCGTACTCCATCAGTACCACTAACCCCCACATCATTCCATATCGGGTGGTCAGGTGTAGAACGCCCCGCTCCACAGGGGCTCGTTACCGTTGTTAATTAGTTAATTAGGTTGGTTACAAGGGGGGAGGGGGGCGAATTCCTACTTCGCCCCCGTCCCCCCTGCAATCAACCTAATTAACCAATTAACAACGGTAACGAGCCCCTGTGCCCCGCTCCCCCGCCCCTTCACTCGACCATCTCTGGTTGGTCTTTCGTCAATCTAATTAAAATTAAATCCTATCTGCTCCCCATTTGGATACTGTTGCTCATATAGCGACATGTACGATTGGGGAGCATTGATAGGATATTAATTTATTAAGATTGGTCTTTCGTGTAACTGTCCATTGTTCAGGCTTTTGTAGAGAGAGAGAGAGAGAGAGAGAGAGAGAGAGAGAGAGAATTAAGGTTTAATGTCGCGTTCAGCAATATTTCAGCTAGTTTGCGACAATCAAACAATATTCTAAGTACTCAAGTCACTAACTTAGTAATCCAACGCATTAAAACATACACACATTAAAACTTGTAACAAACCGATTTCTCTCAAATAACCCTAGATGCACTCCTCCCTCACCCGACTAAAAGATCTTCCAAAGTAGTCGCTCGATAAAAAGCATCTCTCACAATCTTAAAATCTATGCATTCGATAAGAATATGTTTCACCGTGAGATCATCATGGCATGGAACTGGCTCTTTTGTTTTAGTAAATGTTCATGAGTATTACTGAATAGACCCTGCCTAGATTCATTGTTGTACCCAGACAGCCTATTGTACACCCAGTACTATATAAAACGGTTCTTCTTGAGCAGTGATCTAATTTGGTGTTGGGCGTAAATGTCAAGGCAAGAATTTCTAGTAAACCTCCAGGAAAAAAAAACAACAAAAAACACAAACAAAAACATTGCAATTAATATAGATGAATATACATAGTCCCGGCCTCTTGACCAGTGACCGTCAACAGGAGCTTGGATTATAAGAAAATAGCTAGAAATTCACAGGGGCGTTTTGTGACTCGAATGTCAAATAGGTTTGATAGATATCGAATGCAATTAGGTTAGTGTGATGATGTGATAGTCTGCATGATTTGGCAGACATACAAGTGTGGTTTAACGAGCCAGGGGTGTGTTTGCCCAGACTAGTTTATGTCTTTCTATTGTGAGAATTGTAAAAGTACATCATTGAAGTTTAACACTACAGTTAGGTGATGTAATCATCTAACAGATCATATCTGTCACTAATCGCTCCAAAGGAATACATCTGATCAAATAAGTAATGCTAAGAGGATACTGTTTTAAACACGTTTCATGTGATGAGATTGGGTCATCTTCATGTAAGACACTTCAATGTGATTCTTTGTTTCACCATGCATACATGTATCAATGCAATTTAATTCAATTCAATTTATTGCTCGACTCAGTATCAGATCATCATAAATTCTTGAGGGTTTTCTTAACCTACTGTCCAATATTGCGAGACTCGCCAATCAATGGCCCGACTCTCACTCCCGGTTCAGCCATTTCACACTTTTCTGACGGGACTAACCAGCACGAGAACTGATTCATACGCTTCACATTGTGCCTGTATTGCGCAAATGGGCTGTTTTGGAGATAGCTATCAGTTATCAGCCTACTATTAATTTCGTTACTTATTATGTATTAGCGTTAAAAATCGGCAAAAATCCAGAAAATTCACAATGCATAAATCCACCTGGCATGTCAATATTTACCTTGTGGGACATTACCAGTGGAAGTCTTGACAGATGTTGACCATGGAAATTTCAAATTACCGCCACTGACAGTTGATTGGTGCTACAGAATGTCATTCAAGTCGTAAACAGGGAGCCTTCTCACCCTTCACTGACCATGTCTTCATCCACCATGCTTTTTCCAAAGTGGCCCAAATCAACACCAGGAAGTACAGTTTGAAGACTCATCTGCAAGTTGAAATATCAGATGTATCAGAAATGCTGATAAATCGCAGCTCATAAAATCCATAAAGATCTGCTCTCAAATTTCTAAACAATGTAGATCGTGGCTACTGACCCGGAAGTGATTAATTGTAATCTGATGCCTGTCAGGAATGGAACCATTGTTAAAATAAGGAATGCTCTCATCTGAACAAACCATACCCATCCCCAAACTATCTTGAGAAGGCACAGATAAAACTATGCACAGATATAGATTTTACAGCCTATATACCAAGGGTACCCCCTTTATATTTCCCCTCGATTTGTCCCATATGCATTAAGACTGAAGTACAAGTAAAAAGTACAATATCTCACTAACCTGTACATATTTTTCCATCTGGTAAAAAGCACTAAGTCGACAATCCTTTTGCCTATATAAAGAAGTATAAAGCATTAACTAGATATGTTAAACACTATTTTTAATTATTTTTTTATTATTTTAATTCATTTTTTATGAAATTATTCAAATTAAAATTTAAAAATAAAGAAAACTTAAATTCAAAATGTGTCAAAACATAATTTGTTTTCAAGCTGCTCACATGAGCAGTGTGACTAACGTCACAGGACCTACGAAGTACAGTAGGCATTAGGACTCGAACACGAACTGAACTCTTGGAAATCCCCACCCCCAGTTGAAATCCTGCTCATATTAAGATGGGCACCGCCCAAGTCAGAATCGCCAGTGCTTTTCATCAAAAATCACCAGAAATTTTCATCAAAAATAGGTCAGCTCAAAACTTGTTGGTAACAATCTCTTAATGCGCCTTCATTCCAAAATAAATAACGATCGCCGATTTAATTTTACAATTTCTTAATTAAAGGAAACAGATTGAATAATATAGGTTTAGTAGATTTCAAGCTTTACGTGTGAAAATACATTTACATCTGTTTAATGGTTTTCAGTGCCCTTGTCCAGGATCAAAACAACTTTTTGAATCACATTATTTTCCCAACAATACAACACATTTTTATATATAGTACTATAGTAGAAAGGTAGCATTTATGTAGTTTACGGTAATTCAACTCGAGACCCTACACCTTCTATGCACAAGATAATAATGATTCTATGTGATTCTCCTGAGCATAGCCGGTAAAGACGAATAAATAGCGTCTCTACATCTTCTGTAATAGGGCCATGTGGCATAGTGGACTATTTCAATGACAGGGTATTTTTAGACGGACAGTAACTGATACTCATTGGCGATAAAACGCTGGAGCAAAACAGACCACAGTTTTCTTGGCAATGATGAAATGATTGGATGTGAAAGAGGATACATGTTACAGGCTAAACCTTACATATATATATAGCAATATATTGAAGTGTTAATTATAAATCTAATTTTAAGCAGAATTATTTCAGATCAGAACTTGATGGTAACAATGCCCTAATGCACGCTCATGCCAAAAATCAAGGTTCTAATGTCAACGGTTCTCCTTATTTTGCCGACGAAAGGATTCGGATGGACTCACTCATTACCGGACAATTTGCGATCTGTAGCCTACTTCGTAGGAATTTAGGCTACATTTGGTAAAAATTTCCTTCATGGCAGTGGTTAACTTCTCCATGTAATCAGTGGGTCATCCCAGTAATCTATCAAATGGGATTAAAATTTGATGTTGATACAAAGATCAAAGACATGTTTAATCCTGTAATAAGTGACAGCAATATACACATGAGCAGTGTGACTAACGTCACAGGACCTACGAAGTAGAGTAGGCATTAGGACTTGGAACGCGAACTGAACTCTTGGAAATCCCCGCCCCCAGTTAGAATCCTGCCTATATTAAGATGGGCACCGCCCAAGTCAGAATCGCCAGTGATTTTCATCAAAAATCACCAGAAATTTTCATCAAAAGTTGGTCAGCTCAAGACTTGTTGGTAACAATCTCCTAATGCGCCTTCATTCCAAAAATAAATAACGATCGCCGATTTAATTTCACAATTTGTTAACTAAAGGAAACAGATTGAATAATAAAAAAGTTCAGTAGATTTCAAGCTTTACGTGTGAAAATATATCGATCTCTTTAATGGTTTTCAGTGCCCTTGTCCAGGATCAAAACAACTTTTTGAATCGCATTATTTTCCCAACAATACAGCAAATTTTTATATATAGTACTATAGTAGAAATGTAGCATTTATGTAGTTTACGGTAATTCAACTCCAGACCAACACCGTCTCTGCACAAGATAATGATTTCATGCCATTCTCCTGAGCATAACCGGTACAAAGGCGAATAAATAGCGTCTACTTACTTTATCTAGTTAAATTCTACCCGAAGAAAATAAATTAAGACCCTTTAAACATGCCATCATGGCTTTGTTTCACCCTCAGTAAACTTTTATCGTTGTTACTGATGCCATGTCTTTCTTCTGCTGTGTCATTTAATTGGTTGATGTAGTAAATTTCACCACCAGTGCGTAACTGTAACTTGACCTGAATTTGACGCCTGATGTTGTCTGTGAGGAAATGTTTCAAGGATGTGAAATAGGATACACGTTAAAGTCCACAGTTTTCATATATCTAGATAACAATATACTGAATTGTGTGTAGGCTGGCAAGTTGGTAATAGCAGTGTAGAAAAAGGCACTAACAAATGATGGGAAATTAGCATTTCCTATTTCATTATCCCATCACGTTTTGTACTGTGTTATATATACAGTGAAACATACAGCCAAGGGTTCCCGATGGGCATGACAGTGCACTCGCTGAGCTATCAATAAATAATAAAAAAAAATAATTATAAATCAAATTTTCAGCAGAATTCGATCAGCTCAGAACTTGTTGGTAACAATGCCCTAATGCACGTTCGTGCCAAAAATCAAGGTTCTAATGTCAATGGTTCTCCTTATTTTGCCGACGAAAGGACTCGGATGGACTGACTGACTGACTCACTCACTCATTACCGGACAATTTGCGATCTGTAGCCTACTTCGTAGGAATAAATGTGTACACAACACATACCAAAATATAACATAGAGGTGTTTATGGTATACACAACTCCATATAGAGAATACATGTCAGTTCAATTGGATGGATCTACATCTCATCAAGATCTTGCTGGCAGTAATTAGAAAGATGTACATATTACTTGTAAACAGTTATTATTACTGAGAAAACTCCTAAATAACATTGAGGAATATATTCTGTGTCAGATTTCAAGTCCATGAATGCAATGTCTGCAAACAGGCAACACTTGTCAAAACACAACATAGAAGAAAAAAAGGAATAAAATTCAATGATAACATATCTGATGGTCATTTGCTGAGCTCTGCTACATTAACAACCATGAAAGATGAGGACAGCTGGAAGTTGCCTCACTTAAACTGTTAACTGTTTGGTGAAAGATTAAAGTGGCAACTTACAGTGAGAAAGGCCTATCTTCCAACAGAGTTGGAGGCCATACCTCTGAGTCACACTGTGCGAAATTCCCAGAGTTGATGTGTGTGTGGGGGGGAGGGGGTTGTATGGGGCTTGCTAATATTTGGTGCCTGTAATCCATGTTCCTTGCTACCCACAAGATCTCTGATATGAATATGAAAGAGAATTACAAACTTATAATCCTGGAGATAGTGGAAATGGAATGAAGAGAAAGTATTTGCTATGATGCAAATGTGACTGACAATAAACACACAACAATGTGAAACCATCAACAGTCAGATTAATTGTTGACTCAGTTAATCAGATTTTATTTGTCTCATTAAAGTTACAAATGCAAAAGGCATTTTGGAAATTCTTTGTGTGTGAAACAAACAGCTGAGTTTTTACAGGTGATATAATTATTATTAATTTCATGTGGTTTTAGACTGATATAAAGTGAATTAATGCATAAATGATTTGAAACATTGAAGATTTGAAATGAGGTCGAGATTTTGAAAAAAAGCATGTAATTGTATCTATGTGAATTTCCTTTCTTCCATTTACATTTTATTGTATCTTGAAAGTTAATTTGCTCATAATTACCAGCTGTGTTAAATGAACCTTGTCATATTTGGCATTGACTATTTGGCCCTAGTACTGACAAATCAGTCATTTTTTGCCTATATTTGCTCCAAAAGGTCTCAATTCTGTCGCAGAAATGGCATAGCAATACAAGAGATGTTATCCAGCATTATCAGTATGATATTTATTTCAACCACATTTAGCAAGAAAAAAAATAATTTTAATAATTAAAAAATTTATTAAAATTAATTAAAAAAATTATTTTATTTTATTAATAATTTAAAAACATAAATTTGAAACAACCCTAATATTTGTACGTTGTTCATGAGTCATCATGGAAAACATTGGGCTGATCTAGTAAAAACTGTAGCCACAGTGACGATTTAAAGTTATCTGGTCAAATGTGAAAATGTCAGGTGACAGGTATCAGCCTACTATTAATTTCGTTACTTGTTATGTATTAGCGTTAAAAATCGGCAAAAATCCAGAAAATTCACAATGCATAAATCCACCTGGCATGTCAATATTTACCTTGTGGGACATTACCAGTGGAAGTCTTGACAGATGTTGACCATGGAAATTTCAAATTACCGCCACTGACAGCTGATTGGTGCTACAGAATGTCATTCAATTCGTAAACAGGGAGCCTTCTCACCCTTCACTGATCATGTCTTCATCCACCATGCTTTTTCCAAAGTGGCCCAAATCAACACCAGGAAGTACAGTTTGAAGACTCATCTGCAAGTTGAAATATCAGATGTATCAGAAATGCTGATAAATCGCAGCTCATAAAATCCATAAAGATCTGCTCTCAAATTTCTAAACAATGTAGATCGTGGCTACTGACCCGGAAGTGATTAATTGTAATCTGATGCCATCAAGTCAGCCAGCCAGACAGACAGACAGACGGACGGACGAGGATTTTCTCAGACTTTTGTCAGAACTAAAGTACATATGGTCGTAAGTTGTCAGTGTAACAATACACCAGGACAGCTGATGTTTGTAAAAATAGCTATATAATAGAGCCACTCGAGTTACCTAGTTAATTGTACTACTTCTCGTCGAGTGTTCGGATTTGAGCGAGTTTACCCTTCAAGAAGATCCATTATCAAACACCTTTCAGGTGATGAATAATAGCGGAGTTTACATACGACGATTCATTGATAATCTGTACTATTTTATAGCTTGAAACGGCTTTGACATAAGTCCATTGTGCAATCTGATATACACACGGCGATTCATTGGTATACTATGGTATAGCTTGAAACCAATTTCAGTAAACTCAGATATAATATCACGGAACAATCCCCAGATTTACCATCTACATGTAGGTTTACCTAGATTGAGCTTGAAACTAGATAAATACTCCCACGTGCAGGTAGCTGTAATATTTCATAATTTATTTCAATTATATATATCTCCCTATCTACTCGAACACTTTCAATTTCAGCCATATTAAGATAGTATTTGGGAGGGGTGAGAGTTGTTTGGGGGGGGGGGCAGTACTTATAATATTCGGGCATTTGGGGTAAAACTATGCACCTCTGGCACATTAATGATTCTTTAGTTTGGTACAGAGTGTAAACAAGGGAGGTAATGCTCATTTACAAACATGGGAATCTACGGATGAATCGCGAGACTGTTATGCAATTTTGCTGGAAACAAAGGGTGTGTGACGGTAATTAAGCTGACTTTTTTCTATTCAAAACCTGCAGAACCATATTTAAATCATACAAAATTGAAAGAAAATCATTTTATCAATCCTTTCCCACTCCATTTTGACTAAATCGTTGTCCCTTCGACAGCGGTAATTCACCAGAACGATCTATTACGCCAGTTGGCGGACACGTGTAAACTGGCTATCTGTATGTTTGCAAGCGGTTCTTTACTACAATGAGGGGCGATTTCCCTGAACCTCCTGTGGAAACCAAAGTATTATGTTATGTTAAATTGAAACAACTGTAGCATAACGGGTGTGTATGTCAAATTAAACCTTTTTCATTTGTCCATCTTTTGCTGAGAATCGATCCAACAGCACGGACTTTTGTAAATGAACCAGTTGAATGTTACTATATGCTACGTAGATTGTTTGCGAGTTAAAGCTCGGGAGTAAGAATGTTTGCCCAATTTTCCCAAATCATGACTTACACATTTGGCGTCAAATATTTACACACGAGAACAATGGATATATTGTTACCACACTGTGATTCTGCTGCCTGTTCACGATAGTGACGTGTTCGTCACTCGGTGTTTACGTTGCGTGTTTATGGCTAATTGGTTGAACCGTGTTACATGGGTGTTGAGTAACTACAATTCGTTTTCATGATGGAAATGCTATATGTAGAGCCAGGACCGTCTGTATGAGCTAGCTGATCGCAGGTCAGACCAACGCAAAAGTTGACTTACCTGTAGCACATATACAGGCCCAACTTTCAGTAGTCAGCCGTCCTCCAAAAAGAATTCAGAAGACCTAATTCATAAGAGAATATTAACCTCAAACTCCAAGGTTACAAAATACAAGCGTCTAGTCCACCATTCATATTCAGCCATCATCTATTAAATAATTTCCACGTCCATAATTTAAACACCAAATAATCTTAACAGCATTAACACCAAATTAAAATGAATTAAAAAAAATCATAGTATTCATAAACATAGGCTAGTTTCCAGCAAGAGAGAAGCGGTCAACAGTTTTCAATGATGACGGCAAGACACATGATGCTCCAAATATATCAAATCAGTATCGTTGATCAGTTTTCTTAATTGATATGATTTTCGTTGTAAAGTCGTTATCTATAGAATCACGCTTTGATTGTGACTGTTCATATGAACACCATGAGGATCTTGAAGTACATAGGTTCATACGGCCCATAGTCCCGGATTAAGCGAAATTAGACACAAGTTACGAAACATAACGCCATATATCTTGCAAGCTGCGCTTGTATTTTGATATCAGACAAAACGCAAAAAGCTAGTTTCTTCTGGAGAAAAGCGGTGAACAGTTGCAATGATGGCAAGAAGACGTCAAGATGTTCCTATCCTGTATTCTTTTCTTCAAAATCAATTTTCATATCGTTTTATTCAGTATTGTCATTCAGGCTCGGATTGTGACTGGTCATATGAACATCATGAAGATCTCGTATTACACGACTATGTTATACACACGGTCCTCGGCTCCGAGTTAAGCGGAATTAGACGCAAGTTACGAAATATAGCAGTGACGTGCTTGCACACTAGGATCGTACTTCGCTATCAGTGCTTCATATTCACCAAATTTGAGAAACATTGGGAGAAGGCGCTTGGCGATATAACCTTCACAGATCAGTGTCGGCAAAATATATTTTGTGGGGTTGATTGGAATAGTCACATTCTACATATGATCCAAGGGATTAATATATTGTAATTCACAAGATTCACTAATTCATTAATCAGAGTGGCCAACCCGACATTATATGAGAAGTTCTGTGTTAGTAACCTATGTATCTGTAGATGATTCCTTTTACCCAGCCTATTAATAAAATGCTACTTGGATATATTGTTTCGCAGATGAAAGCGATACCAGTTGTTTGCTGACATAGTTATGTATTGCTATGAGCTAAGTGACCCTCGAGCATAACCGAATAAGGCGACGGCGGAGCAGGATGACATTGTTTATACATATTAAAACAGTCAGATGTTGATTTATTCAGACACAGCGAAACTAGCTGGAGATGAGTTCTAACCGATTTTCGGTAAACAAAATTGCAAATCATCGCTGAATTTTTACTTTTATTATTAAGTTTTTTAAAAACAAAATCACCAGTCTGGAAAGGAGATCACGGGCAAAATTGGAAAAAGACTTCGCACACTTTGACTCCGGAGTAAAATGATGCGACATGATTAAGATACAAACGGGTTGATATCGAGAATATAAAACTGCGTGAA
>JAVTVY010043853.1:0-21181 GCA_036873755.1 Hanleya hanleyi
GTGATCTCTGCCACACTTTCCTTTTCAATCTCACATGACAACACTGTCTTCAGGCACGTTTGAATTCATTTGCAACTATATTCGGTGGAATTAATTATTGCTTCGTTGATTTCCGTTCAGATTTCAATTCTCTTACGTCAGTCGCTTAAAGTCTGTCGGTCGTCACATCAGTCACTGTCTTCAGATATTACCATTTTCATTGAACAGTATGCACATGTATATACAATTTAAGATCCTTGGATTTCTTATATACCAAGAAAGATGAGCCGCAACCTTGTCAGTGGTTCAGCTAATTTGCATACAGTCACAGGCGACTGTCTTAGAAAGTAGAAAAATAAGTTCACTACTTCTAGTAATCATTTTATCTACCCAATCTAGATAAAACACAAATTGGTGAAGAAGCATAACAAGTAACGCATTATCATTATGATTAACATTGAATAATACTTGGTATCAAATTATAGATCATGAATCATAAAAACAAACGCAACAATTACGTTTCAGAAGTAAACGGAACAACTCAGCAACTTTCACCGAATAAAGATGTTTAACTTTACCCCCAAGCAATTCGCATATATGGAAATATGTTTTGAAAGGAATAATAACTTAACCCTCTGTGGGAATCGAAACAATGATCCTTCAATCCCTGGACTTGCACTTAATGTCTTAGCTATACCGACTCGTTGATAATACTCAAAACTGACTTTATGCGCAAATGACTTTATAATAAATGACTATGTAGTATTTAATGAGTCAGGCAACCCTATGCGCGAACAATACAGTTGTGTAGTTATATTGTGTACTTTCGGTACATAGCTATTTCGAATGATCCTCTTTCGGAACACAGTCTCTCTATCCTCATTCTCGCAAGCCAGGGCTTTGCTTCGCTGGTATTGATGTTCTCGTCCTCTTCCGCACTCATAATCCCTTTAGAATTGCATTAATCACTTCCGTAAAATCAATTCTTATGTGTATCAGCAGACAATGGGCAGAAACATGTTGCATTTGACATCATTCTCTCAAGGCAGAGCCCATTTATGCTAGAACTTACTGGTTCTACACTTCACAATTTACGTTACTTTGTCAATCAGTTTTACGAATGAAATTACGTCATATATTAGCAGATACTGACCATAAAAGCGATCTATTTGACCTCGTTGTCAAAAGCTAGGACCTTGATTTCCTTGAGTGTTTTTAAAATTTATTTTGATACTTAGATACCATTCATATTGACTTGGAAGTCGTTTTCGCGAATGCAATAATTTGATGTACCAAAAGATAATAACGAGAATTCGACATGATTCTCTTATACACACAGACCTTGTTTAGTGAACTAACCCTGAAATTTCGCACTGAAATCACCTTCCGAATGACTTAATGACAAACATATTCGCGAATTGATTATAGGGAGATATCCATAGATACTGACAAGAAATGTTTCTTATTTGCAGAATTTGATTAAAAAAAAAATTTTTTTTTATAAAATTATCAACCTTCGAAAAGGCTTGACCAAACATGTCGGATGAGGTGATATCTCCTAAGGATGAAATAGGTAATCATTTGTATAGAAAGAGCAAACCATGTATTGATATTGGCTTGCTGCATGGAAAAGAGTGTCAAGGTTCCGTATTTAGTTTGCAGATGATAACGCACATAATTGCAGAAACTTAACTTATTATTCTAATCGAATATCAAGACTGTCACAGGCGTCAATTTGAATCGTGAAAAATGTTATTATGCCTCTTGAACAGTTCGATAAAGCCTTCAACTCCATTCCATAGTTTCACAGATCAAAGTGATAGACCTGATAATAAATTCATTGAAAATTAACTTTAAAGAAATATAAATTTTTCATTTTGCTCGGCAAAGTAAGCGAGAAGGGTGACTGAAGAGCGTAGATGTTCGCGCTATGACTAAACCCTTGAAATTTGTTTGGATTTCCAAATATTTGAAAGCCTTTTTCATTTGCAAAAATCAACGGCTGAACCGAATGTTTTGAAACTTGGAATACACGATATTTGTACCAAGACATTGCCAAAGCGATCATTGTGACTTCGTCTGTCAATTCAGTATAGACGGCGCGGACCAGCCAAAATTGTCGGAATTTGAACGGGAAAGTGAATATATATATATGGTATCAAACCTGTTAGTCAATTCCTACTAGAAGTTGAAAATTACTTTCCTTGGCATGAAAACACTTGCAGATGGCGCTTTTTTCTACAATTACCACTACCTCCGCTGATATGTCTTTCACTGTATTATTGCCACTGCCGCAGGTTTTGACTACAATGTAGTCATTTCTCACTTGTTTTACCTGCGGCACGCAGGTCTACGGGAGGCTCGCGTTGTTGTTGTTCTTCTTCTTCTTGTTCTTGTGACTTTTTGAAATGCGCATGCGCTAAGAGAGTGTGATCTCTGCCACACTTTTCTTTTCAACTTCCAATCTCACATGACAACACTGTATTCAAGCGCGTTTGAATTCATTTGCAACTATATTCGGTGGAATGAATTATTGCTTCGTTAATTTGCGGATTGGATTTATTATACATCAGAATAGTGTGAATAACGTCAAAGGACCTACGAAGTAAGGTAGGCATTAGGACTTCGACACGCACTGAACTCTTGGACCCCCAGTTGAAATCCTGCCAATATTAAGATGGGCACGGCCCAAGTTAGAATCACCAGTGATTTTAATCAAAAATCAACAGAAATTTTCATCAATAGTAGGTCAGCTCGAAACATGCTGGCAACAGTCCCCTAATCACCTCCATGCCCAGTGTGAATAACGTCACAGGACATAAGAAGTAGGGTATGCATTAGGACTCCGACGTACGCTGAACTCTTGGACCCCCAGTTGAAATCCTGCCAATATTAAGATGGGCACGGCCCAAGTTAGAATCACCAGTGATTTTAATTAAAAATCACCAGAAATTTTCATCAAAAGTAGGTCATGCTGGTCGCAGTCCCCTAATGCTCCTTCATGCCAAAAATCAAGGTTCTAATATCAACGGTAACACTCAGATATAACATATCTCTCAGATATAACATATATATAAATATTAATATTCATGTCACTGTTCAATTGTTTCTCTTGTCGTATTCCTCTTAAAATTTTGTACTCTGCCTTTGACTGGTGTTTGTACAATAAAATCTTGAATCTTGAATGCTTATTTTGCCGACGAAAGGATTCAGATGGACTCACTCATTACCGGACGATTTCAAATGGTAGCCCACTTGGAAGAGACAGAAATGACTATGTAGTATTTAATGTGTTAGACACCCCTGTGCGCGAACAATACCTCGCAGTCGTGCAGTTATATTGTGCACTTTCGGTTACAAGCATGACATTTGGCAAATAGCTATTTTGAATGATTCTCTTTCGGAACACAGCCTCTCTATCCTCATTCTCGCAAGCCAGGGCCTTGATTCGCTGGTATTGATGTTCCTGTCCTCTTCCGCACTCAGAATCCCTTTAGAATAGCATTAATCACTTCCGTAAATTCAATACTTATGTGTATCAGCAGACAATGCGCAGAAACATATTGCATTTGACATCATTCTCTCAAGTCAGAGCCCATTTCTGCTAGAATTTACTGGTTCTATACAAAATTCTATACGTTACTTTGTCAATCAGTTTTACGAATGGAATTACGTCATATATAGCAGATACTGGCCATAAAAACGATCTAGTTGACCTCGTGGCCAAAAGCTAGTGCCTTTGTTTTCCTGGAGGACTTTTTTAGTTTGATTTTGATACTTAGATACCTTTCGCATTGACTTTAACTTGGCAGTCATTATCGCGAATGCAACAATTTGATGTATCAATAGATAATAACGAGAATTCGACATCATTCTCTTACACACAGACCTTGTTTAGTGAACTAGCCCCAAAACTTCGCACTTGAATCACCTTCGGAATGACTTAGTGACAAACATATTCGCCAATTGAGTATAGGAAGATATCCATAGATACTGTCTAGAAATGTTTCTTGTTTGCAGAATTTGATTTTAAAGAAAAGAAATTAATAAAATTAGCAACCTTCGAAAAGGCTTGGCCGAACATGTCAGATGAGATGATATTTCCTAAGAATGAAATAGTTAATCATTTATATAGAAGAAGCAAACCATGTCTTGGTATTGAGTGCTGCGTGGAAAATAGTGGCAAGGAATTTAGTTCGCAGATCATAACGAACGTAAATGCAGAAACCTAATTAATTACTTTAATCGAATATCAAGACTGTAACAGGCCTCAATTCGAATAGTGAAAAAGTGTCATTATGCCTCTTGGACAGTTCGATAAAGCCTTAAATACCATTCCGTAGTTTCACAGATCGAAGTGATAGACCTGATACTAAATTTATTGAAAAATAACTTTGAAGGAAATATAAATTCTCCGTTTTGATCGGCAAATTAAGCGAGAAGGGAGACTGAAGAGCGCAGATTTTCGCGCTATGACTAAATCCTCGAAATTTGTTTGGATTTCCAAATATTTGAAAGCCTTCTTGATTTGCAAAAAGTAACGACTGAACCGAATGTTTTGAAACTTGGCATACACGATACTTGTACCAAAACATTGCCAAAGCGATCATGGTGAGTTCGTCTGTCAAATCGTCGGATTTGGAATGGGGAAAGTGAATATATATATATGATATCAGAACTATTACGCAATCCCTACAATTGTGGGTTACAAGTTGAAAATTACTTCCATTGGCATAAAAACACTGGCAGAAGGCGCTTTTTTCTACAATTACCACTACCTCCGCTGATATGTCTCTCACTGTATTATTGCCACTGCCGCAGGTTTTGACTACAATGTAGTCATTTCTCACTTGTTTTTAAGCAAAAACATACGTCTCCCCCAACCCCCCATGCACCTTGACTTGAGTGGGCACATAATTTAAGGGAAAGTGCTATAAAATAGATGTACGGTAGCAATAAGTATTCTAAACAAAGCTGCGCATCTAAAAATATTAATTACAAAGAGGCGATTTTCATTGTTGCAGTAACCAAGTGAGGAGTCGGAGTGTATACAGCAATGAGTGGATTGCTGACATCTACAGCATCCAAGAGTAAACTATCACCAGTTAAATGTAAACTGGGCAATTTGGTGTTCATTATTTCTGATTCTGTCTAAACTGTTTTCACTTGATGGTAAACTATATTACTATACACGATTGTACACTATGAACTCAGGTGTTCAATTTCAGAACAGTTTTTGAACACCTAAATTGTAACACTTGTTGAACGCGTAATAGTGTTCAAATTGTTAACTTACATGTTTAAGTTGTTAACTCCCATGTTGAAGTTTGAATCTTAGCATTTAAACACGATTATTCATATGCAGAACACACGCATTCAAATGCAGAACAATAGCACATCTTTAGCACGCGTATTCAATCTGGAACACTCTCAATAGACGTCGGCGTCCGATTTATTTACAGTGTAAGCTATTTCCGTTTGGGAGTTAACTATCCTCACGGGAGTGTCATCTATTCCTGTTTCGGTATAAAAGATTTTCTCTTGAGTGCGAACTGTTCCCCGTTCAGTGTACATAATTATTCTTTCTGTATAAATTATTTCCACTTGAGTGTATACTATTTAGACGTGGGGATAAGTTATTTCTACTTGTGCGTAAACTGATGCCAGTGTAAACTCAAACTTCTATAAAACGGACTGTCTTTTCTTTAGTACTTCCCGAATATGCATGCACACAGTAACGTCACAAATCAACCTCACTACCATTGTCTTATTATACTCGATTAGACATTTCCAAGCACGCCATATTTGAACTAAGGATAGCCCACATATACTCACTACACCCTCACTTACGCACCCAATTCACTCCGAGGATACAGCATATGACCCATCTCTTACCAAATACTCCTTTCTATGCAACTCCCCGACTGTGTATGTGCACTTATACGTCATAGATCAGCGTCACCACCTCAGGCTTATTCTACAAAACGAGACCCACACATACCCACTTTACTTCCAAGGTCACATCCCACATTTACGTGCATGCACTCAATTCACTCCGATCTGACCTTTCTCTGCTACTGTGGGGTCACAGTCACGTAACCTGTATGCCCCACACAACAGACACGCAAGGTCGGAGGACCACTCCAGGGTCAAAGTTCAACCCGAAAGGTCAAATGTCAACCCCACAATCTACGCCACGCTCGTTCACTCCCCATTTAAGTATCTATATCATCCATGATCAAGAGTTCTTTCACTCATTTTCTTCCCCCCCCCCCTTTTTTTTTGAGAGCTGCGAAAAGAAACGTGTTTCCCCTTAGTATAGTATATTCAATGAGCCCAAGAGCATTATATTAAATTATCTCCAACCTGAGTATAGACGTTCGTCCACAAAGATTTGTTCACTGTCAGCAAAAATTTGTAACACTTAAAGAACGCGTCAAGGTGTTGATCTATCACTAACTTTAGCGGTTGTTGGAATAAGTTGAAATAATGTTGTGGAATTGATCAAGTGGTCCATTTTGAACAATAATGAAAAGAAAAAGGTACCAAAAATACCACAACGCTACATATCTCAACTATCGAAACATGAGGTTGGACGGAACTGAACACTAATTACGTTCATATTGACATCCAAATCAGAACACCATATCGTGTTAAAAACTGACCCCTCGTGTTCATTTCCGAACTCTAGAGAACATATATGAACACATGCGTTCACTGTCAACACCAATCTTCACAAATAAACACATATTCTGTAACGCTTTTGGAACACTAGCGTCCGCATGAGCACGTAAAAGGGATCAATTATGCGCGAAAGTGTTCAAAAGTACACACTTCAGAATGAACACTAATTTTTCAGAGTTCCAGTATTCAACACTGAGCGATATTGCGGACAACCTATTCCGTTGTTTTTATTGAGGACGACCTGGAAACAATGTGTCTCAGAAGTACATGCTTTATGTACCTTTTCTACACAAACTTCTGCTACACAGTGATAGTAGATGAGAAATTGTGTGGTTTGAAAGAGTAGAAAATCGTCAAATAAGACGAATAAACGTCAACCTGATGATGATCCTGTTGACCACCATTTTGCATTTAACCTGGTCATTTGCCCTAGATGGGATGCAAATGCGTTCAAAATGGCAACTATGACAAGCTAACGTTTGAATATCATGTCTATTATATCCCCATGGTGTTCAAATGAACAGTCACAATCAAAGCGTGACTGAGATACATACTCTGGATAACGACTTGTAAATTCATATGGATAAAGAATAATGGTCAGTGATTAACATGTTATGTAAAAAACATCATGATGTCTTAGTAACATCATTGAAAATTAGTGACCGCTTCTCTCTTATAATAATCCATCTTCTATTTTATTATCTTTACTTCATACAGATTTGGAATTGGTGCTGTCATACGAAATATGTCTTTCGATTATTGAAGGGAATATTATTTTATGGACGACGGCTGAATATTGAATGTAGGATATGACGTTTGATATCAAGTCTGCAAGTTTCAGATCATAGCAAGAATGTATTCGAGACTCGGATCAGCGAGTAGCTAGACACCCTGCATTATGGCTCTATATGGAGCTTCAAGGTTCTATATAGAATATATTACATTACACAGAATCATCTGGTTCCACATAGAACCAATCATTTCTATGCAATAAATGGTATCCGCCACTCCTCTCCATATGAACAAATATCAGTGTATTCTGTATCTTGGGGACAGAGTCACGGAAACGCACAGTATAGATAGATCTCTAGGTTCCCCCCTTTGCTTTTTTATTAAAATTACTGTATGATTGGGTCGGAAATCCCTTAGAATCGGACACACCATCCCATCAGTTAGTGCTCTCCCTACTTCCCAAAATCACGTGACCGGAAGTGCATACTGCGAAGGCACAATGACCAGGAAGTCATGTGACTATCTCGTGACCGTTGAGATGCGGCCACAGCGGCCACCCCGAACCCCCAAATTAGGTCATTGATAAGGATTATGGGTTTTATATACTACTCGTCCCTGTCTCCGCTCTCACCGGCATTTGCTAATCGATTATGGCAAAGGGAAAATTGAACATGCACTGTCGATGCGAAATGGCGTATCTTCCGATATCAAAACTGTCGACAATTTACGAGTTTGTGGAACAAAATTTCTAGGTAATAGCATTACTCAGTGTACGTTTTTCTGCCCTAATTTTATTGCAAATGTCAAAACCTGGGCATCTTTCTTGGACCTAAACGTAGATATTAACATAAATTTACCGTCCTATACCCTCTCGCTCTAGTTATTTCCCGAGTGATAACTATATGAAACAAATGTCACATTAATTGCACATGGCACCAGTAGATTATTCTCTTGATTTTCAACACAATTTTCACAAAAAAGTAATGAAATACTTTAGACCTTTTCTTTCCTGTAGTTGAAACCAACAATACACTTTGTCTTCTAGCGTTGACGCTCGGCAGTGAATTCCCAAAGTATTAGGCCTACCACGATATGAAATAAATATCGCGATTGACACCACTGGATTATCTTCTCAGGGGATTTGGGCGAATAATTGATTCTGAGGATAGATTTAATGTAATTTGGGAAATGTTTGCGTCCACACAATACCCATTTTTTGACTTTTGGGGATTGGAGTAAATGTCAAAATATAGACAGTACCGATTACATGATGGTAAACCGAAGCGCCATCTAGCGGAGTGTTTCCGAAAATGATCGCTACCGTCATCAAGTCAAATCAAGGGAATGTACATGTACTAGTTGTCCGTTAGAAATTTTAGTCCGCTTTGTATCTGTTCACCCAGCAACTTATAATACGTCACCCAGCAACGACTTGCAGTAGCGATCTCCCATTTATGTAATCGCTATGGGAGTCGGTCTAAATTGACTCGCTTTGAGATTTCGTTCACGAAGTAAACTTCGTTTGTTCTCTTCTGAATTGGCCGTATTCATGTAATACATTCGGTGATATATTCAGGATAGCGGGCCCTACTGAATTGAAATTCTAATTTTACGGAGGGCAATTTTAGGTATGAATCTAGTTTGCTAAGGCCCGTGCCTTGAACACTAACACTGAAGTTTCAATGTAATGAAATTAAATCACATCTGCTCCCCCATTTGGATATGTCGCGTACATAGCGACTATTAGCTAGTAGAGGATTGGGTAGCATTGGTAGAATATTAATTTGTTAAGATTGACTGAAGTTTATACCGGTATACATTTTCATTTTTCTGCTGTACTGCTTTCGTTATTGAGCTTTTACAGAGGCGACGGAAGCAGTAGAAGAGTAAGACGGGTCTAGGGATCTGGGAGGGTCAGAGTCTGGGAGACCGGTATTTTAAAAACCTCACAAGCGGGACGTTCTTTGTTGGGGGGGGGGGGAGAGGGGGATTTGGATGGATGTCACAAACTCACAAACAAGGTTATTTCACTCATATGGTGACTGTCAGTTTGGTTGGTGAAGGAAGCCGGAGTACCCGGAAAGAACCACAGCCCGTCGGCAAGTATCTGGCAAACTTCTACACATGGACCAGCTGGGCTAGAACCCGTGGCGGTCCAGTGATGTGAGGGTAGCGATCACCAGCGAAGCGCCTTAGACCACTCGGACAGCGAGGGCCTGGGTTCAGTCTCTAGTCACTTTGAACATCTTTTGAGTTAAAAAAAAATTATACTTCAATGTGGAAAATGCTAGATATTAAAGTTTTAAAACCATTCCTGGTATCTGACCTTTCAGATGCAGGAGAATAGCGATCATCTGATCAGAGCTTTTTCATTTTCACGTGTTCAAAGTCACCTCGAGCTGGGGTGACATTGAACACCTTTGGGGGGGATATTCAAGCCTTACATATAAAGGGATAACTTTGAACTCTTTGTGGGATTTAAGAAAATAGCACACAACATTTCTGCTGTTTTAGATAAGAAAATAAGCACATTTGAACTATAAATTGTTAATTTGTTGCATATCATATTGGCTGCATTTCTGCCAGTTTGCACTAAAACTTCAAGCTAGCTATTCAAACACTTCTGTTCTGTTTTGTCATTCTTAAAAGCACATGTCCAAATAGACAATAAAACAATACCGCTACCAAAAACAATGTAGAACTTATGTTGATAGAATGCGAAATAAAAGAAATATTGAATATTTTGTTGCTCGCCACGGCGTGCACTTTGGCGCCGCCATTGCGCCACTGCGTGACGTTTTTAGATGAACGGAATTGAGTGTATACTCAACTAAAAACGTCACAACGTCATGGAGATTCAGGTTGATCGTGTTGGTCATGCCGATAATTGGTACGAGAAGGAAGCCAGTAAATCCACTGGCGTTCTAGTTGATTTTAGTAGTTCAAGCGTAATCATGAAAATGTTTACACACTTGGAAGCATCGTCGTTGCACTCCATCAATGAACAATTGCAGAGGACGCTGTTTTAGTTGATCGTTCAACTTCAAATTAAAAAAAAAGTTTATTTTAAGCCTCGAAATAAAACTCGAACCCAGAGTAATTCGGATGTCCGCAGTTGGAATGTCCCTGGATCAAGCGTTAACCGTGACGTTGTCTTGAATGCTGACGTCATCGGTGACGGTATCTCACAGGCAATGTGGCGGCGCCCACGTCGACTTCAAAACGGAAACATAGCTTCACGAATTGTAATACAAATAATAGGTTATTGCCCTCAAAGACAATAAAATAGTTGTTTATATTTCTTTAAGAGTCTAACCTTTGTAATAGAAACCTATATAAAATAAGGTAAGTACTCCTTTAACACAAACTTCATGACAAGTTAGCAAATAATAGCCTGATGTGAAATACAATATAGCTTTTGCCCACTTTTCTTCGCGGAAAAGCATGAATTTTGAAGAACAAACGACGTAAACATCACTTTTCTGGTAACCCACATGGTGGCCATTTTGAATTTACCCATGATCCACTATACTTGGGCGGGGTTATGCAAATGGGTTCAAAATGACCCCAATATGATAATGTAAAAAAGCACGGTGTGTCAGTTCTCAAGCTCCCGGTCACCAGACACAAAGAATATTTGTGGACAAACATCAGTCGGTCAGATGTCGGATCTGACGTCAATATCAACAATAAACCTATAAATTGAGTTATGAAAAATCATAATTCAGTATTATTTTATTCTTTATTATATTTTATATTATTACATTCTTTTATCAAAGTGGGTGATTGACTTTAAGTTAGATTGGTTGCCGCTCTTGACCGACCCAAGTCAACATTGTATAAGTCAGGTTTGATTTAAAATTATTTTCGCGCCGAATAATGACTCGGAAATTCATTTATGGCTGACTGAATATTGAATGTCTGATATGACGCCTATTATATGGTTAGAACACTTTGACAGAATCTGTATAGTAAAACGTCAGCCGTTAATGAACATAAGTTGTTATCCAACAGAAAAAAATTATCATTGTTTTACTTATCCCTGCAGCTTCTATATTTTCATCTTCATTTTATCAAGCTAATTTCTACATTTCCACTTCACCTTCAGTGTTCAAAATCCGAGATGTAAATTTCATCTGCGAACGAGAGACGAACCAATCAGATCCTCCTACACGGCGATCGTGTCGTCATTCCTCCTAACATGTTGGTGGTGTTGGCACAATATATAGGTCAGCCAATCAATAACACTCTCCTAGGACACATTTCGAAATTCAAATGGTTTCGAGGTGATTGACGTCTCGTATTTATTGAATTTATTTGCGAACATTGAATGGGGCTGGATATATCCATCAAGGGACGTTCGAAATGGGAATGTAGAAATTAGCTTGATAAAATGAAGATAAAACGATTTACCAAACATACATGATTGTCTGGCACAATTTATTGATATTCGATTCGCATTAGACAAACAAATACGCTATGTTGTAATACTCGCTCACAAATATTTCTAAATGTATTGGTTATGGCGATTTGGGATGTCAACAGAGCTTTGAAGTATTACTAACGAAAACCTATCGCTTGTGTGGGATCACGGAGTGACGTCGAAATGTCAGATAAATTTTTCGGATAATTGTTTGCCAATTTACATGTAGCCTTTCGAAATGTTGATCCTGTTTTATCGGCTGATCTGTGTTCACTGCAGAAGCCCGAAAAGCCTCACTGAGTGTAATTATAAAAAAAAGTTAACATTATTAAGAATTTGAGAAAGCTAATTATACATTCTATTAATGTCAGCCGTGTAATCCCCTGTCGCCTATTACAACCTCTGATTGATTATCACTTCGAAGCACTGCCCAAGCTCAAAATTCGTATGTAGCAATCATCACTTTAATTCACTCCAACCACAGAGTGATACGTACGGTGGCTCATAAGTGACATTGACTTTTTTTTAATTACGAATTTTTTTTTTTGCATTATCACCTAGGTGGAAACTATTCTCACCCGGGTGATATTATTATCACCTGGATGGAAATTATTCTCACCTGGGTGAAAATTATTTTCACCTGGGTGGAAATTATTTTCACCTGGGTGATATTATTATCACCTGGGTGGAAATTATTCTCACCTCGGTGGAAATTATTTTCACCTGGGTGCTATTATTATCACCTGGGTGGAAATTATTTTCACCTGGGTGGAAATTATTTTCACCTGGGTTATATTATTATCACCTGGGTGGAAATTATTCTCACCTGGGTGGAAATTATTTTCACCTGGGTGATATTATTATCACCTGGGTGGAAATTATTCTCACCTGGGTGGAAATTATTCTCACCTGGGTGGAAATTATTCTCACCTGGGTAGAAGGAGTTCGCGTGAAACAACGGAGTGAACGGCGCTGGTATAGGGTGCATTCCACACCTAAAAGATGTGCGGTTAAAATAGACATGGGTTCGGGTCTTCGGCCTTAAATATATGTGAAATCTTTAAGAAAACCCCTGTAAAATTATATATTTTCCAAATGGGCACACTCATGCCATTATTCCAGGAAGCAAGTGAGCTATTGAAATTGAAAATGAAAGACGTGCAATCCTTCTTAAACCTTCTTCAACTTTTCTGAAAAACTCCTTAAAATATATGAAAATTCTACCCGCAACCCACAGAAAACGTACAAAATGATTTTCTTTGTACGTATGTTAAAGTGTTTCCCGTCCAAAGGACAATTTAAAATGGCGAAAAAGACAAGGGGTCGACGTACTCGTTTTTTGTAAAATTTTATCGCCATAAAGGATCATCATTTTCGTTTCCCGAAAAAGTGAGGATTTTGGCCTGCCTGATATTCAATTCCGGAAACGATTAACTCCGTAGTGTCGCGTAGTTGAGACCAGCAAGCAACAACCTGTAACCATCTCGGTCATCTATACGCGATAAGACTGACCCTGGGATCGTGTGTATCCATGTTCAGCCTACTTTCGGCAATTGCAGGAGGGAATTTCCATAAAGCAATACCACGTGACTTCGTCAGCCAATCAGCTAAAGTCTACCGACGTAACCCCAACGTAACTCGCCATTTTCGAGTCATGTGATGAACTACTTGTTCAACATTTCAGATCCACCACACCTCTTGTATGATACGAAAGTTATTCATACCTACATATTTTGTAAGCTCAGGCAATATCTGTTCCAGAAGTTGTATGAATACCTGTAATTTATCAGATTTCTCGAGTCTGTTCTCCGCCGGATGAAGGCCGAACAGAATCCGGTAAAACACCGGATATCGCTCCGCGATAATGGAGACACACGATTCGCAAGCCATCTTATGGATGGCGAAGTGTACGCAAATGCAGCAAGCAAATGTATATCTTCGTTTGAAGAAATGGTTACCTCCAGCAGGGTGATACTATAGATTTCAGTTAGTAGAAAGGGAAGAAGAATTACCATGCAGTCAAAAACAGGCGACCTTCCTTATTCTGAAATTAGGGCCATTTGTGCGAAACCGTAACCTAGTGTGGAGTGCACCCATAGTGACAGTACGTCATGTACATGTACATACGGGCAATCTGTGGCCAAATTGACTATAATATTAATACAATAAAATGAAAATATATAATAATTTTCACCCAGGTGAGAATAATTTCCACCCAGGTGATAATAATTTCCACCTAGGTGATAATGCAAAAAAAGAAAATACAAAATTAAAAAAATATCAATGTCACTTATGAGCCACCGTAGTAGATACGAGAGTTACAACTATCACTATGTACATATATTATGGCGGACACATACGTTGTATAAATTGGAAATTTTTGTACATTTTTGTTATATTAAAATATACATCTTTAATACTCATAGAGTACCATATGATACATGTTTTTAATTAAATTTACTTAATTTTTTCAAGTTTACGTAAATCTTCTTGAAATATGTAAATTATTATATGTATGTTATCTGAGGAGAGTGCCCCGTGGCCTTGTGGCTGTGCACAATCCTCATAAAATTAAATAAAGCATTACATTACATTACATTACATTACATTACATTACATATCTTCTGTTAAAAAAAAGCTAATTAATTTGATTACATTCGTTCGAACATGTGTATATAGTGCTAGATATCTTGAACGTAAGTCTACTCATTCTGGACACAAGAACATAAAATGGAACTCATCTCCAATGCTAGTTGTTTCACACGCTGTACAGTATCTTTCCGCTTTTGTGGTTTGACGCCATCTCGAGAGTTTATGACAAAACATGTGCGTAAGGAAATGTTCGCTTTAGATTGGTATTTTCACTCGCCGTTGGTCTGTTGTCTCGCTCGGTCGGTCGGTATATTGTGACGCAATGCTCAGGTATTCCCAACCCAACTCTTGGTCAGCCAGTCGAGGCAAGTCAAAGATGGCTCAAACAATCACTATATATATTCCTATGAACGAACCATTTATTTACCAACAATAATCAGTAAAATTATTATTTCAACAAACTCGAAATTTTCAAATGTCTGCCAATAGTTCAGGACGGTTGTGACAATAGATAAGGAAGTAACCACAAAATAAAACATATTGGCACAAGCACAATCGCTTGGGAAAGCAAAGCGTCAGATACTGTTCAGGGTCATTTCTTGAATAAAAAGAGATAATGATTTAGTTGCAATGCTGAAAATGAAGAAATGAGTATCAGCATTGTCATATTGTAATCAAGAATTGACACATTGCAGAACAACAGTAACTGCTGTGAAACAGGAATTTCCGTTATTGGAATAACAGGCCTTGATATTACACTGAGACATTTTGACATATTTCTATATTGTGAAAATATAACCAAAGCGACTTTTTTAATATGATATATGGTCAAACCTACCGAATTTAGATACCTTTGACTCGTTTTGGTTAAAGGGGTCATATTTTACACGTAAAGGGAGTTCTCTCCAAGAATATCACCAAAATTTCCAAATACAAACAGATGCCCATTTTATAAGATTCGTAATATTTTTTTGACTTATCTTTTCTTGGTGAAAATACAGAATACGAAAATTCATCATTTTCTCTCTCAAACTGGTAACTTTTCAACTAAACACGAGCAAAACAAAATTCAGTTCATAAACGCAACACACCGAGGAGAAAAATTCGCTCAAATCGAACACCTCCTTTTGAGAGAATTTTTCTGCTTTTTTGTTCAGCAAGTACTTTCAGGTAACTTTCCAAAGGAAATTCTGTTTTTGTATATTCTTTATATAACGCCTTTTGAGGAATAATACATGTAAATGCATGTCGCTCAATCTAGGTGAACCAAGATGGTAAATCAGAAGAATACCGGTGATATTATATCCGAGTTCACTGAGATTGGTATGTCGCTATACCATTTCCGAATAAACTGAACTTTAAGGGTTTGTTCTAAAAGATTAAGAAACAGACAACATTGTTTGCACTTTGCGAGTCCCATATATAATTGAATCCAGTATCTTATAACATAAGTTTTATATTACATACGACAGCTTTTTTCTTTTCCCTAAATCAATTTCAACCATTACGAGACCGTTCTTACACAAACGGTAGGTACTGGGTTCGATCCCAGGCCGGGTCATACCTAAGACTTGAAAAATGGAACTTGTTGCTCCCTCGCTTAAACTCAGCATTAAGAGGATAGAACAAGGACTGGTTCGCTCGGTGTCAGTATAATGTGACTGAGTGGGATGTCATGTCTGCCTACGGCATGATATTTCAGTGGGACAACACTATAAAATGGCAGCATTAGATCTGCTCTGTTACAAGTAGGTACCCCTGCCCCTCCCCTCCCTTCCCTTCCCCGTCGTGATATAGCTGAAAAAATGTTGAAAGCGACGTTAAACCCTATTCACTTACTCCGATATACTTTGATATACAGCGGGTATACTTAGTTCCCCATAAACAATAAAATTCGGCGAAGATTTCTTGATTCCTAAAATTCTTTTACAAAATTATGAATAATACGATTCGGTAATATTCATTTTCTCGAAACTCCAGATTTCACAACTATATAAAACGATTGGTTGTTCCACTTGATCAAAAAGTTTCAGCTGACAATCAATAGATATAGGCCGCCTCCAGTCGATGATGGAAGACAGTTGAAGAAACGCGCCGATCGTGAAGAAAGGTCAAAGGGTGATTACTTTACTTAATTTTCAAAATGAGGTTTGAGCAAATCTAGTTCACGATGCTTTCCAAGATATCCGGCAGGCAAAAGAAATCTGATTTCAGCATTTTTCCCTGCAAGCTTTATTTCCTTAAAACCGTCTGACTTTGGTTGAAAGTTAAAATTATGACCATATTTTGGAGGGGAAGAGGCGGGGGATATTTTCAGCTGTTTTTCAGATATTTTCCTCCCGTTGTCCTCATTAATTTAACATTGCAGTCTACTCAATTTAGTCTCTGGAAAAGTCACAACACACCAGCTTCGGTTACCTCACCGCTCATCATTCTTCCGCGTGGGCAAGAAATCGACATTTTATCCACTAGGCCTACATGGCGCTTTGGATTTCGGCTGTATAGGGCACACATGCACATTTTATTGGACTTGCTTATTTGAATCCAACTGTTTTGACATTTTCTGCAATTCCCAGAAATACCTAACATTTAAGCCCACTTACTCTAAAGTATCTGCGTTGACACGCGAGGGAAGGGCTCATGCATTTTTTATAGGAAACTCTGCAGAGATGACATTAAAACTAATTGAGGTAATTTGTTGCCAGCCCCATCAATGTGCGACGCAATATTTGTTTTCTATACTGTTGGGAATTTAGCTTTGATATAACGAGGAGAAGGTTAGAGTTTGTCTATTGCAGGAAAAAGTCAAATGTGTAGGATTTGACATTCGTAAACAGTGCAAACCTCGCAATAACAAAGCAGCTACATGTCACAAGAGATCAGTAGTGTACAAAGGGGAAATTCGGTCTCATTCTCCCCGGATGTAAAAATGACGTCACAATTGAGGGTGTGGCGCCATCTCTACACTATGGATGCAAGAGAGACAACTCGGGCATTGGGGAGGTATTGGGGAGGTGTGCATTGACAAAAAAAAAAAAAAAAGTTCCGGCAAAAAAAAAAAAAAAAAAAATGTATTCATGCGCGGTGATGCGGTTTGGGGAAAAAGCTTCCGCGGAGAAAAAGTAGTCCCTAGATAAAATGGTCCGATGGGGTCGAGTGAGGTATCAAAGTGAAGCTTAGGTGAAGGGGCATCTAATGGGTTGGGTGGGGGGTTGACATATCGGCCTTCTGCGCATGCGCGGCGGCCGAAGTGTATGAAAATAGCCTTTTTGGAGCTATGGGAGCCCCTAGTTGACCGATGGGGTCGAGTGAGGTATCAAAGTGAAGCATTCATGAAGGGTCATCTGATGGGCTGGGCGCGGGGTTGAACTATCGGCATTCTGCGCATGCGCGGAGGCCCAAGGGTATGGAAATAGACGTTTTGGAGCTAGGGAAGCCCCTAATGGACCAATGGGGTCGAGTGAGGTATCGATGTGAAGCATTCGTGAAGGGGCATCTGATGGGCTGGGTGTGGGGTTGAAATATCGGCATTCTGCGCATGCGCGGTGGCCCAAGGGTATGGAAATAGCGGTTTTGGAGCTAGGGAGTCCCTAATGGGCCAATGGAGTCGTAGGAGGTATCAAAGTGAAGCATTCGTGAAGGGGCATCTGATGGACTGGGCGTGGGGTTGAAATATCGGCATTCTGCGCATGCGCGGTGACCCAAGGGTATGGAAATAGACGTTTTGGAGCTAGGGGAGCCCCTAATGGTCCAATGGGGTCGAGTGAGGATCAAAGTGAAGCATTCGTGAAGGGCATCTGATGGACTGGGTGTGGGGTTGACATATCGGCCTTCTGCGCATGCGCGGTGGCCCAAGGGCATGAAAATAGCCTTTTTGGAGCTAGGGGAGCCCCTAATGGTCCAATGGGATCGAGTGAGGTATCAAAGTGAAGCATTCATGAAGGGGCATCTGATGGACTGGGTGTGGGGTTGAATTAGGGTCATTCTGCGCATGCGCGGTGGCCCAAGGGTATGAAAATAGACGTTTTGGCATCTAGGGGAGCCCCTAATGGTCGAATGGGGTCGAGTGAGGTATCAACGTGAAGCCTAGGTGAAGGGGTATTTGATGGCTGGGTGGCTGCATGTAAAATTTTTCCTGAAAAAAAAAATACGGAACACGGACTTTATCGAAAAACCTGGGAAAATGCCTATATGGGGTATGAGGGGTATATAGGTCGCCGGGCTTAACGGGGCTTGTCTATCAACAGAGTTATCTTCCCCTAGTTCCAGGGTGGGTGTATGTAAAAATTTTCCTGAAAAATACGGAATACGGACTTTATCCTAAATTACGGGAAAATGCCTATATGGGGTATGGGAGGTATAGGACCATCCTGGGAAACGTACTTCTATACATTTGCGGTAGGGTTGTGAGGTCTCGTTTTACTCGTTTCGTCATTTAGAACATGATAGGAAGTGTCCCCGTGCAAATCGGTGAAATTTTTGATAAAAGTCACCGAACCCCATATAGTCCCATACTGAGGGTATAGGATCAATGTTTGTCCCCCTGGGAAACGTACTTCTATACATTTGCGGTAGGGTTGTGGGGTCTCGTTTTACTCGTCTCGTCATTTAGAACATGATAGGAAGTGCCCCCATGCGAATCGGTGAAATTTTTGAAAAAAGTCACCGAACCCCATATAGTCCCATACTGAGGGTATAGGATCAATGTTTGTTCCCCTGGGAAACGTACTTCTATACATTTGCGGTAGGGTTGTGGGGTCTCGTTTTACTCGTCTCGTCATTTAGAACATGATAGGAAGTGTCCCCGTGCGAATCAGTGAAATTTTTGAAAAAGTACGATATAGCCTCATATAGTCCCATACTGAGGGTATAGGATCGATGTTTGTCCCCTGGGAAACGTACTTCTATGCATTTGCGGTAGGGTTGTGGGGTCGCGTTTTACTCGTCTCGTCATTTAGAACATGATAGGAAGTGTCCCCGTGCGAATCGGTGAAATTTTTGAAAAAGTACGATATAGCCTCATATAGTCCCATACTGAGGGTATAGGACCGATGTTTGTCCCCCTGGGAAACGTACTTCTATACATTTGCGGTAGGGTTGTGAGGTCTCGTTTTACTCGTCTCGTCATTTAGAACATGATAGGAAGTGTCCCCGTACGAATCGGTGAAATTTTTGAAAAAAGTCACCGAACCCCATATAGTCCCATACTGAGGGTATAGGATCAATGTTTGTCCCCCTGGGAAACGTACTTCTATCCATTTGCGGTAGGGTTGTGGGGTCTTGTTTTACTCGTCTCGTCATTTAGAACATGATAGGAAGTGTCCCCGTGCGAATCGGTGAAATTTTTGAAAAAGTACGATATAGCCTTATATAGTCCCATACTGAGGGTATAGGATCGATGTTTGTTCCCCTGGGAAACGTACTTCTATACATTTGCGCTAGGGTTGTGGGGTCTCGTTTTACTCGTCTCGTCATTTAGAACATGATAGGAAGTGTCCCCGTGCGAATCGGTGAAATTTTTGAAAAAAGTCACCGAGCCCCATAGACCCATACTGAGGGTATAGGATCAATGTTTGTCCCCCTGGGAAACGTACTTCTATACATTTGCGGTAGGGTTGTGGGGTCTCGTTTTACTCGTCTCGTCATTTAGAACACGATAGGAAGTGTTGCGGAGCGAATCAGTGAAATTTTTGAAAAAAGTCACCGAGGCCTGGGTAGGCCCATAGGCCTATACTGCATGGCTATGGGTGTATAGGCCCATACGGGGTGGACATGTTGGAGTCTGGGTGGGCCACTCATGGTCCAATGGGGTCGAGTGAGGTCTTATTTTGAAGCTCTCGTGGAGGAGCACTTGACTACACTAATGGTTCGTCCGTGTTCAATAGTCTGCGCATGCGCAGTCTGGCCGTAGTATAGAAAACAGGCATTTTGGGTGCTATGTAGGGGTGTGTTTGGTTAGAGATGAGCTAATCACGGTTCGAATGGGTCGTGTGAGGTGTCAAAGTGAAGCTTGTGTGGGGTAGAGTCAGAATGGTGTGTTTTTGAATGCATGTCGCGTTAATCTGCGTATGCGCAGTTGGTTGTAGTAAGTAAAGTGGCCATTTTGGGGCAGCGAAGGAAGTTATTTGGGGTCGAGATGGGCTAATCACGGTTCGAATGCGTCCTGAAAGGTGTCATCTTGTAGTTCTCGGGGTGTACACTCCGATTTGGGGGATGTTCGCGTCATCTGTGACGTCATCGGTACGAGTAGTAGCGAAAGTGGCCATTTTCGGGCAGTACATGAAGGTATTTGGGATCGAGATGGGCTATTCACGGTTCGAATGCGTCCTGGAAGGTGTCATCTTGTAGTTCACGGGGTGTACATTCCGATTTGAGGGATGTTCGCGTCATCTGTGACGTCATCGGTGACGTCATCTGTGACGTCATCGGTGACGTCATCGGTACGAGTAGTAGCGAAAGTGGACATTTTCGGGCGGTACATGAAGGTATTTGGGATCGAGATGGGCTATTCACGGTTCGAATGCGTCCTCGAAGGTGTCATCTTGTAGTTCTCGGGGTATACATTCCGATTTGCGGGATGTTCGCGTCATCTGTGACGTCATCGGTGACGTCATCGGTACGAGTAGTAGCGAAAGTGGACATTTTCTGGCAGTACATGTAGGTATTTGGGGTCGAGATGGGCTATTCACGGTTCGAATGCGTCCTGGAAGGTGTCATCTTGTAGTTCTCGGGGTGTACATTCCGATTTGAGAGGTGTCCGCGTCATCTGTG
>JAVTVY010043854.1:0-21513 GCA_036873755.1 Hanleya hanleyi
GGTCGGCCTTCAGATTTATATTTCTCGGCTCTCTATATTTAGGTCCCTTCATCAGGAGTAATCTTAGGTCCTTATCACTCACTACATCAAGGTGACCGGTCACAACATGTTTGCATGGTATATAGATAAAGTTCGACGATTCACAATCAAAACAATAGCCTCCTGACGTGTATAAGTTCCAGTCAAACTCATTGACAGCATTGGAGTAATTGAATATTTTGGTGGCTATAGATTTAGTATACTTATATGAAATGCAAGGAGGTTCTGTGAACTTGAAATAGTTTGGTACAGCGTTGCGTACCTCTGGATCATTGAGGATTCGAGGTAAATTAATGATGTCCAGTCCTTTATCTAAGTAGTTGAGTTTCAAGAAAAGCCGATCTTGAGATGTTTCGATTATGTTCACTGGACAATACAACCGAAAATACGCTATATCTTGACATACTTTACTGATTTTGGATGGTATTATATTTCCTGAAGACGCAGATTGCTGTATATCTCTGGCTATTTGATTTAAAGCTCTCAGAGGTAACGCATACAGAACTGTACGTAAGCTATGTATACTGTTAGATTTTGCATTTAGTTAAACCCACTAAGTAATTTAAAGTGATATGATCGTGAATCATCACTGAACTATTAAACTTTCGCCAACCGGCTGCGTTGTCTCCGTTGATGGGGTTTAAATAGTTGGGTAATGTTGGATATATTTGAACGGCGGTTTGTAGCATTGCAGACCCACTGACATTATCATTTGAACCAAACGGAAACACTGACCCAAGTTCTAGCATCCAGATTAATTCCCGCTCTCGGATTTTTCTCTCAAATCCAAAGGGGGAATCCTTGGTAGATGGATAGACGACGTCTATGATCTGAATACTAAAGTTATCCCAGCCATGGTCGGATCCAGAAAAATGTTTACCTATAAGCAATTGCTTTTCCTAACGGATTTTCTGTGACCGTTCACCCTAAGATGGAGTCTTTGGGTGGTCTTGCCAACATACTGTTGACCACACTTCTTACAGGAAACTAAGTAAATACAGTTTGTAGTAGAACAACTAAGATCAACATACGAGTTAACAGAATACGAGTTACCAGTTAACGCAGAACTAAATGAAGCTGAAGTATTAAAGAGTGGACGTGAGACATCCCACGGTGTCACACTTAAAACCCCAGAAATTACAGCCGTAATAGAATTCGGTGCTAAACAATCATCAAGCGCAATATTGCAAGGTTTGATGTCATTGGCGCCTTGCTTTGCTGTCAGAAATATATCTGTCATTTGGATTGAAAAAGGTCTTAGTGCATTTCGGATGTATTCAGACATCATGGTTCGATTTATCTCTGGTGGGTCTGTCTTCATGGTACTTTTTCTTTTAGTTGTGCTCATTATGTTTTGTTGGGTGTGCAGGGGCCGGCCTCGGGGACAACTTGTCCACCAGCAGAATCCAGGCATACACAAGGTTAAAAATTACAAGCGTCTAGTCCGTCATTCATAATCCAGCCGTCGTCCATTAGAGAATATCCGCGTCCATAATCCAAAGACCTATTCCATTTACATATAACAGTATTAGCACCAAATTCAAAAAGACAAATGTATACATAAACATAGGCTTGTTTCCTCCAAGAGAGAAGCGGTCAACAATTTTCAATGATGCCGGCAAGACATCATGATGTTCCAAAATATCAAATCCGTATCGCTGATCAGTATTCTTAATCCATAATATTCGTTATAGAGTCGTCATCTAGAAATGATGTACCTCAGTCACGCTTTGATTGTGACTGTTCATATGAGTACCATGAGGATCTTGAAGTACATGGGCTCATACGGCCCCCAGCCCCGGGTTAAGCGGAATTAGACACATGTTACGAAACGTAGCGCCATAGATCTTGCACGCTACGTTCATATTTTGCTATCAGCATGCGATATGTATCGCCAAATTTGAGAAACTTTGAGTGGAGGCGCTTGGTGGAATAGCCCTGTTTTATAAGTTTCTGCAACAATGTTTTGTGACGTTGATTAAAATCATCACATTTAACACAGGATCTAACAAATGCTAATAAGCGAGATATGTATACGCCATATGCAGGTCCCACTGGAATATTACTATCCAGAAAGGGATAGTTTACGATGTCGAAATTGTAATCATCTCTTTTGTCATAAAGTCGACGAGAGAGAATGCCCGCTTCATTTTATAGAGGTAGAGATCTAAATAAGATGTGCCTGTAGGGCTATCTGTAGTTTCCTTCAAATCCAGTGAAGGTGGATATATATCCTTCACTGCGTCATTTATATAGCGATTATCCACAGAGAGA
The DNA here is from genome assembly GCA_036873755.1 of Hanleya hanleyi. Classification (NCBI taxonomy): domain Eukaryota; kingdom Metazoa; phylum Mollusca; class Polyplacophora; order Lepidopleurida; family Hanleyidae; genus Hanleya; species Hanleya hanleyi. Next base: position 2,314 of record JAVTVY010043854.1, read on the forward strand.
AGATCGTCTATATAGCGTTTGGTGAATGAGAAGGAACGGGCTTTGAGTGGATCGGTTTTTGAAAGCGCCAGCATATAGTCATATTCATAAGAGAACAGATACAGGTCCGCCAACAGGGGTGCACAATTAGTACCCATTGGAATACCTATATGCTGCTGATATATTGTGTTGCCAAATTTCACATAGATATTTTTAATGAGAAATTCAAGCAACTCTATAAACAAAGAAACATCCCATGAATGATATCTCTTGTATGTAGTCGAGTTAAAGAATGCTTTATGGCTTCCGACATTAATATATCTACGATCAGTTTTCTTGAACACAGATACTATTAATGAACTTATACGGTCAATAAGGTCCTGATGAGGGGATTGTAGTATAGAGAGTCGAGAAATCCCATGTGGATACATGTCTGTACGGTATGTGACCTTTAGCATCAAGTTCTTCCGTAAGACATTTTGAGTTTTCAATATCCACATACATTCAACGCCAGAGTTCTTGAAAATAGTGGCGCAATACCTTTCCCAAAATGCTTTTACCTCCTGAAGGGCCCTGGTCAATAGGGTTGAAAGAAGCTTGGTGGTGCAGCTTCTAGAACCAGCTATGAATCTAGCTTTGTATGGTGATTTATGCATTTTGGGAGTCCAGTATATTTTTGGTATGTCGCTATGATTGGTTGGAAGACAAATACCTCTTTCCCTGAGAAACTTTTTGTGATTGTTAAATAAATCTTCCAGAGTAAATGCAGTTTGGGAGTAAGTAGATGTATTTGATGAAGATATGTCTACACTCAATTCTTTAACCAGCACCTGGTAATAGTAATATTTACATATGAATATTATATTATTCGGAGCTTTGTCTGCTGGGACTATGACGAATTTACTCTGGAGATTTGCTAGAACTTCTTGCGAATTGAGGTTTCTCAGTACTTGTTTTGCTTGGGGAAGAGTACTTCTGTCAATATGGCGGATTGTTTCAACGACCTTGCTCTTGGTGAGGTCCAGCCAATCAGCGAGTACTGTAGGTTCAACTTTTTCTCGCTTAGACCAATCAATAACGTACTGTTCTAATGCAGTCAGGACTATCTTCTGGTCCGCCTTCAGATTTATTCTTCTTGGCTCTCTATATTTAGGTCCTTTCATCAGGAGTAATTTCAGATCCTTATCACTCACCACATCAAGATCACCAGTCACAATATGTTTGCATGGTGTATAGATAAAGTTCGACAATTCACAATCACAACTATAGCCTCCTGACGTGTATAAGTTCCAGTCAAACTCATTGACAGCATTGGAGTAATTGAATATTTTGGTGGCTATAGATTTAGTATACTTATATGAAATGCAAGGAGGTTCTGTGAACTTGAAATAGTTTGGTACAGCGTTGCGTACCTCTGGATCATTGAGGATTCGAGGTAAATTAATGATGTCCAGTCCTTTATCTAAGTAGTTGAGTTTCAAGAAAAGCCGATCTTGAGATGTTTCGATTATGTTCACTGGACGATACAACCGAAAATACGCTATATCTTGACATACTTTACTGATTTTGGATGGTATTATATTTCCTGAAGACGCAGATTGCTGTATATCTCTGGCTATTTGATTTAAAGCTCTCAGAGGTAACGCATACAGAACTGTACGTAAGCTATGTATACTATTGGGTGCGTTAGTTAAACCCACTAAGTAATTTAAAGTGATATGATCGTGAATCATCGAACTATTAAACTTTCGCCAACCATGGCTGCGTTGTCTCCGTTGATGGGGTTTAAATAGTTGGGTAATGTTGGATATATTTGAACGGCGGTTTGTAGCATTGCCGAACCCACTGACATTATCATTTAAACCAAACGGAAACACCGACCCAAGTTCTAGCATCCAGAATAATTCCCGCTCTCGGATTTTTCTCTCAAATCCAAAAGGGGAATCCTTAGTAGATGGATAGACGACGTCTATGATCTGAATACTAAAGTTATCCCAGCCGTGGTCGGGTCCAGAAAAATGCCTACCTATAAGCAATTGCTTTTTCCTAACGGATTTTCTGTGACCGTTCACCCTAAGATGGAGTCTTTGGGTGGTCTTGCCAACATACTGTTGACCACACTTCTTACAGGAAACTAAGTAAATACAGTTTGTAGTAGAACAACTAAGATCAACATACGAGTTAACAGAATATGAGTTACCAGTTAACGCAGAACTAAATGAAGCTGAAGTATTAAAGAGTGGACACGTGAGACATCCACGGTGTCCACACTTAGAAATTTTGAAATTATTACATGTAGAATACTTGACCATGATGCATGGCAAGTAAAATTATGATGTCTGTTATTTGTCTGTGAAAGGATGATTTTTATATAAATTTCACAGTGAAAGCCCCACATTTAGGCAAGGCCTTCCCCGTTTTTTTTGTTTTTTTTTTTAATTTGAGCTGCAAGAAGCCCGTTTGGGAGATTTTTACTCACAGTATATAAATCTGTCAGAAGGTCCGGTTACTCACAGGTATGTGTATTCCGATATGAATAACATGAGATAATAAATGTGCGCATTTTATCGAAATGAAATCAGATGATCCGAGCACAAACTTGTTTCTTATTTTATTAGTTCCACCAGAGACCCTATAATAAATTATTATTCATATTTATTATAGGGTCTCTGGTTCCACTATCCGTCTTATTTCATTTAAGGAACTATTGGCAATGCCTTTGTACCACTGAGTCGAGACACTTTGTTGTCCCTAGATTTGACTCTTGTACATGCATGCATTGGTTGAATTTCACAGGAAAGTGACGGAGTGCATCACCATGAAGCATTGAGGTGTGCTTTTTGGCAAAGGGTGGGCCATCCTGGGTCCAAATGGGCTGTGCAGGGTCTCATCTTGAAGCACTCGTGGAATAGGCTACGCCTGGCGTGAATCGAAAATGACGTCATGGTTCGCATGCGCAGTTAAAAAGTATTACTGAAAGGATATTTTGGGGAGCACAGGGGTAAATGGGCTTTGCAAGGCATCATATTGAAGCGGTCGTGGAGTAGACTACAACTGGGGGTTTTGAAATGGAGATGACGTCATGATCGAGTCCAGGAGCAGTAGCGAAGAGGGCATTTTTGGGGTGTGTTTGAGCTATACAGGGGCCATTCCTGGTCTCAATGGGTGATGGAGGGTCTCGTCTTGAAGCGCTCGTGACTACTAATATCCAAACCAATTGTATTCTCTACCACATGTGTAGTGTCAAATTTAGGACAGTATACGAATTGTCATCCTCATGTCATCAGATTGTATATTCCCTATTGCTATGTTGTTTATCGACGGTTTCGAGGTTAAATGACTAATTGTGTACTACTTGACCATGATGCATGGCAAGTAAAATTATGATGTCTGTTATTTGTCTGTGAAAGGATGATTTTTATATAAATTTCACAGTGAAAGCCCCACATTTAGGCAAGGCCTTCCCCGTTTTTTGTTTGTCTTTTTTTTTAATTTGAGCTGCAAGAAGCCCGTTTGGGAGATTTTTACTCACAGTATATAAATCTGTCAGAAGGTCCGGTTACTCACAGGTATGTGTATTCCGATATGAATAACATGAGATAATAAATGTGCGCATTTTATCGAAATGAAATCAGATGATCCGAGCACAAACTTGTTTCTTATTTTATTAGTTCCACCAGAGACCCTATAATAAATTATTATTCATATTTATTATAGGGTCTCTGGTTCCACTATCCGTCTTATTTCATTTAAGGAACTATTGGCAATGCCTTTGTACCACTGAGTCGAGACACTTTGTTGTCCCTAGATTTGACTCTTGTACATGCATGCATTGTCGCCTGACCCTTACATCAAGTATGAACCCTCATTCATATATTGTCTTTTTCTAAAGCAATACGACTTCATCATATTCTGTGATGTTTAATCTCACAAACTGTGCGCGAGAGTATAAGTCCAGCATTTCACTAATCTAAGGCATGGAAGGACTCAACGATATTAGGCACCCATATTAGATTTTCGTATACATTTTAGCATAACTAAAATATGACCGCTGGAACAAAAATCATATTTCGATTTACTGTAACGGCAGAGATTGCGATATTGAAAACGGTAGGTCGGTTTAAGGTGTCATGCTATAGATAACCAGGCTAAAATATATAAGAAGAAAAGGGAAACAAAACTTCTAACGTCAGCCGACGATGTTTATGTCACTATATTGCCAGGCGGAATGGAAACGGACAGCATATTCCAGGTATTAATTGAGTTTCTAGCTAATAGACTTAGCGCAAGTCTACCACATTTGAAATGAACACAATTTTGAAAAATCACTATGATCTTATAAAAACTCAAATACTCAAAAACGGCCTGTCATCGACGGTGCGCGGACATCCCCCCGAGGACATTTCTCCCTGCTGACATATCCCACTTCATATATATCTGTGTACTATGAGTTCATACGAATGTGTAACAAAATTGACTTTTTCTAAAAAAAATTCTTGTTTTCTATAATTTGGCATGACTAAACAATAAATACACTGTATAAGTTAATAACTATCACACAGTTATGTGATTCTACTCGAGCAGCAGGTTGAAATCAGGATAATAAAGCTGTGAGGATTGTTAAATGGTATTGTAATCAGTGGTTTTAAAGACAAACTATACAATGACTTTCCTTGTGCCATGCACGGACTGATTCAACTTCGGCAATGGGCTAACTCGGGATAAAGATAAACTAAACAATAGATTCTACCTAATTACAGACATTATGTAACAAACATGCTGATTTATTTAAATTGGTGATTAAATTTGAAAAGACAACATATTTGCAACAATATATCATCTAACAATGATGTTTATTTTGTCTCCGTTGAAACCATGGGGTATTCTTCGAAATCATGTCAATTTATTGAAAGTAACTTATTGAAAAGATAATCATCAAAATCGCTTTGTTTATAACTTGGTTGCATTTTTATTTTGTTACTAAATCATACAAATCTGGTTAACAGTGCCGCTATCTTAAATATAGCTGGGGAAAATTTATGTCCGATTAAGCTTATTGAAAATAAGAATAAAATGTTTTTGTCAATATGTGTTTCACATTCGTATGAAATCATAGCACAAATATCTATAGGAAGGAGGGGAAAATGTCCGCAGGGGGAGATGTTCGAAGGGAGAAATGTCCTATTTTAAATGATAATTGCAAGCGTGGGTAATAAGAAATGTCACTATCACAAGTGTTTTTGTTTGCTCTTGCCTTCATACTTTACAAATCATTCGGCATAATACATTATTTGTTATTTTAAAAGCCATTAAGACTTTACCAAATAAGATATAGATTATTAAACATTCTCGCATTTCTGAGAATGATATCTTGCTCACAAATAATGAATGACTGCCTTTTGCAAAAAAAAAAAAGGATGGAGAATTGCCAATACGCTTGGAAGGCCAAATGTCCAAATAATCAGAAACTCACAGTTATTGAATCGAAAACCTAAGTTTTCAATGAGAAAACCATGGTTTTCGAATCGAAAATTTAGGTTTACGGTCGAAAACCTAGGTTATCTATCACACAACCCCGAGTTTCTCTTTCCTTAACTTCGAGTTTGGTTTAAATAGTTTATTTGACGACAGGAGCGCAATAAGCCGAACTCATTAGTGCGTCTCCCAGTAAATGTACAGGAAATACATAGTGACAAATGCATAATATAGACTTATACATATACGAAAGTCAAAGGGAATCAGATAAGATAAATGAATGAACAAAATACAGTTCGAAAGAAATATAAACTCAAATATCAAAGAGTCAGAGAGCCCGGGGTGTCAAAAAAAGTAACATCGAGTGATCACAAAAGAGTAATCGATGGTCACGAATAAATTGCCAGTTATTATGGCCATTTAATGATTGATTTGCGAAAAAAAGGGGATGCAATAGCAGGATTTAGAAACGTTTAGATTCAGTTACAAATTTACCTAGTGACTTTGTATTCGTATATTAGCGTGAATATCTTTATTGGGATCTCCAAATAATAAAATCGATGCTTTCGGGATCGCCTGGGAGATGTAAATATCTACAAGGTCGGCGAGAAGAAGTGTTCTTTGGGCATTGGATGAGGGACAATGGAAAATAAAATGGTCAACGGTCTCGTTAGAGTGTCCACAGTTACACCTGGGGGTATCTGATAAAAAGTTATCAAATAAGTGTCGCTTTAGGTTACTGCATCCGTTTCTCAGGCGACATAGAAAAATATTTTCTTTTCTAGGACACACATAGTACCACGGCGGCGGGATAAATATTTGTGTCATGTTCTGTAATTTCCGTTTAAAGAAAGATAGGTTCTTGGAATTTGATACAATTACAGGAAGTGTATTCCATTCGCGGACTGTTGCAGGGAAAAAGGAACCACGAAATAGTTCAGTACGGCACCTAAATGGAGTAATATGATTCGCGTTGCGAATATTGTAAGGATTGCGAACGTGACTTATGATTGGAAGATGCTCCTGCAATGTGCTAGGCGCCGTCCCGTTAACAATCTGATAAAACATATTAAGTCTGTGAACTTGGCCTCTCCTAGAGAGCTTCTCAAATCCAGCTTCCGCATATAGGGTTTCAGAGCCGACGCTACGCGTTATTCCCGTTATCGTCCTTAGAGCGTCTTTCTGTATATTTTCTAATCTTGTTGCAGACGTTTGGTCCAAATTGTCCCAAACAATGTCCGCGTACTCCAGGCTCGATCTTATAAAGCTTTTTTACATAATTTCCAGGCATTTGCGATTTAATGTATACTTAAGACCTTTGAATATGGAAAGTTTTTTTTGCGCTTTAATTATTATGTTTTCCACATGATCATGCCAACTGGCCCTGATGTTAAAAGTCACACCAAGATGTTTGTGATTAAGCGACGGTTTGATGGTCGAGTTTTCGAAAGATATGGGGAAGGAAGATGGCGTTTGTCTCAGAGATACCAAGAGGGATACCGTTTTGGTAGCATTAAAATCGACAATCCATGTTCTAGCCCACGTGGAGATAAGATCCAGATCATGGTTAATAGAGGGGATTTCAGCGTAGAGATTATCAGAGATTATATATAAACAGGTATCATCGGCAAATAAGCGGATATTATTTAGAATATTACCAGACAAATCGTTAATGAACAGCAAGAACAACAGAGGACCTAGAACAGATCCTTGCGGGACACCCGCATGCAAACGAAGTACAGTTGATTCCTTGCCATTTATTACAACCCGCTGGACACGTTCGTGTAAGTAGATTTCAAACCAAGCCAAAAGAGTGCCCGTAATGCCAAATTGGCGTAATTTACGGAGCAAACCACGATGCCAGACTCTGTCGAACTTCGAGTTTCTATTTCTCAACACCGAAAATCACAGTTGTGATTAGAAAACTTAAGTTATCGAAGCGAAAACCTAGGTTTTCGAATTGATAACTTAAGTTTACGGTCGAAAACCTAAGTTATCTAGCAGACAACCCCGAGTTTCTCTTTTATTGGACACTTTCTAATCGATAACCTAGGTTTTCGAATTGATGGGTGTCGTGAAGTGAAACTCGACTTTCTAACTTAGAGTTTCGATATCCGGGTACTTTGGGTTTGGCGCCTTTTCCGATTGTTGACTAATCAGAAATGCAGAGAGAACCACGTGGCGAAATTAATTATACGGAATCAAACTGCTCACACAGATATAACATTCACCGTATGCCTGTAGTAATCGCTGTTGACCCAGAGACAGCTTGTGTCTCACCGAAGTATTTGCCAAAGTAGCTATCTACATATCACTGAATGTGCTTTGCTGGTGTGAATTACATTGACCTGTCTTATGTCGGTCAGTCAGCTTGACCGGATAGCTGAAGTTCAACTAGATTATTTCCCCCAATTCAGTCTGCAGCATATTTATATAGCTATTAAACTGATTAAAGGACTAGTTCTGAGTATCAATACCCAGTCTTTGATAATGCTAGGCTCGGACATACAGGATAGTCTACATTGAATAAATAATCTCAGTTATCCTTTTGTTGAATACATGTTGATTTTGTGGTTCTGTCTGACGTTTTAATTAGTCAGCATGCGGGAAAGGGCGCGAAACCCATAGTACCCGGATGTCGAAACTCGAAGTTAGTTAGTCGAGTTTCACTTTACGACAATCGCAAATTCGAAAACCTAAGTTATCGATTGATACACGAATGTCCAAAAATAAAAGAGAAACTCGAAATTGAAAAAGAAATTCGGGGTTGTCTGCTGGATAACCTAGGTTTTCGACCGTAAACTTAAGTTATCAATTCGAAAACCTAGGTTTTCGGTTTGATAACTTAAGTTTTCTAGTGACAACTGTGATTTTCGGTGTTGAGAAATAGAAACTCGAGGTTAGGAAAAGAGAAACTCGGGGTTATGTGATAGATAACCTAGGTTTTCGACCGTAAACTTAAGTTTTCTCTTTGATAACTTAAGTTTTCTGTTTGAAAACTTAAGTTTTCTGTTTGGAAACTTAGGTTTTCGATTCAGTAACTGTGAGTTTCTGATTATTTGGACATTTGGCCTTCCATATACGCTTCGTTGCAGACAGAATACATATGCCGCGTGCCTTAATAGACCAGCAAAGATCCGAAGGCAAATTGCCAGGGGAAGAAAGTATATCACTGATACCCACGGGAGAAGGAAGCAGCGGTGCCCAGAACTCCTATTTATCAGCACAGATACTTGATATATATAGCTTAATAAGCTATATATATAGCGAATAATAAGTATTTATTCGTGAATATTTCCCAAGGTCTCCATTTACGGCACACATGGTATGATGGATCTAACCTTTATGTCACACTAGTCTCTTAATCGGTTAATGTTTATTCAGACTAAGACCTTTGTAAACAAATGCATCAAGCTTAGATATGTTATGCAAGTTCTTATCTGCTTTATGTATCAACCCATTCTTAGGGCTCCATTGTGAGTGCTGAATCCAAACTATGATGTTTCGTGATGTAACTTTTGTTGTGTGGTCGGTAAAGAAGAGTAAATTATCCAGTTTCGTCAGAATTTTGACGAAACCAGAACTAGATTTTCCTCACTATGATGTTGAAAATGTGTCCGTTCATGTTTTGTGTATTTTTCAATCTGAAATTCTATGGTGTAACTTTCATGAAATCTTTTCTGACCAACCTATATTGTCGTATCAATTACACTTTCGATCAGCTGAACAGCCAGAAAGTTTCAGGAGATACTAAACATTCTCTTATGCCTCTCTTTAGGAAAAAGTGGTCCCATGTAGTAATGTGCACATTAGGGGGATATATTTATTTTAATCGGAATGCACACAGATATCTGACGCACTGCGGGATTCTCGAAAATGCTCCCAAGTAAGTTCATCAAACTCTTCCAGGTACAATAGCACGCAAACCTTGTTGATATAGACACGCGCCGGTGTTTTTTATGTACGATTGTGCAAATCTGCATAATAGAGCAAAATTAAAAATCAGTTGGGGTATATTGATCAGAATTAGCATTGATATCACCAGTGTTTCATGATTATCAATACACGTTCTCACTTTGATAGTAACCTTCTTGCTTCCATCTGAAAAGTTTTCACATGTGTCGCACAAGATTGGTTACCACTTATGCTGAATAATGCGTTGTTTCATTGCCTCAAAAGAGGGATTATTCCTTGAGAAATATAATTCTAAGTAGTAGAGAAAGAAGATCTGGGCGTCCATTGACCTTTGGATATCGTGACCGGTGTTGATCTTTGACCCTGCACATGCGCAATGGATTGAGCATGCCAAGCGAAAGTAGGACGATTTACGGAGAGCGAGAGGGGTGGGAGACATGGAGATTTCACCCATGCAACGAGACTCCGGAGACCCAGGCATGCGCCATACGATAGTGTGGTAGGGGAGTAAGGGTGCACACGTTCAACCAAGCGGTGGCTCCATCTTTGCGCGAATGGAGAGAACTCTGAATGGTACAGGAAAAACCTGGATGCCCACTCGGAACAAGACGTGGGAGTGACTGAACTATCGTTTTCTACAGGGTCTTGACCAGTGTAGGGTCAGTGATACACGAATGCGCACTTGGAGAGTAAGAGAGAAAGCGCATTTTCGGTGTGGATTGTGGGCCGTGTAGTCTAAACCTGTCGGGACGCGGTGAGGAGGGATAAAGTGGTGGATATAGCAACTTGGAAAGGACAATTCCGGTAACTTGACTGGCGGGGGATTTCCCCGTAAATTTGAAACCGTTGGCTGATTTTGACGCTCTCGGCGAGTAGACTACGGTTGAGGTGGTTTGGACTGGAAGTGACGCCATTGTGTTCAGGCGCAGTCGAGGAGTAATAGAAAACAGGAACTTTTAGATCGATCTCTAGGGAACATCTTTGCTCTGAATGGATCTTGTCGGATGCCGTATTGAAGCGATCGTAGAGTGGACTACGATTAGAGTGGCTTGGACAGCAAATGGTCTCATAGATTACCAGAACAGTTGGATGACATTTGAATACGAACAAGAGCGAACATGGCTGAAGATTGACGCTACACAACGGTAGTTTCTTATAGTGCGGCTTCTGACTGGACAAGAGCGAACACCGCCGACAACAGCAAACAAGAATTGTAACACCCAACGCGGCTTGCCAAGGTTGGGTGTGAGGTGATGGAGGGGATAATATGATGTGTAATACGCAATATTTTGGGCAACAACTGACTACTGACGCGACCAATATTTCGGGGTAAAGTTATTGGTTCTAGACTGGCCTGGTGTGTTCACGGATAGAAAATGTGCTGTTTTCTGTTCGAAATAGGCGATTTTGCACAAATCCACTACTTCAAGATGCTGTTATTCAAACACCCTAAGACCCAGAGAGCGGAAATTACTCAGACCATAAGACATGATATACATCAATAGCTCTGAAAAGCGTACGGCTCATTTTGACTCGATATTTCGACTCCTTATTTTGCCATCCTCCGGCTAATTGAAACTTTCTTTCGTAGTTGATATTTCCTTTTGGCACTTCAAAGCGCACCTCATGGTGCCAAGGAGAGAGAAAGAGAGAATAAGCTAAGTTTAACGTCGCGTTCGGCAATATTTCAGCTATATAGCGACAAATAAACAAAATTCTATGAATTCTAACAAAAGCAAGTCAACAACCCAGCAAACCATAAGTAATCAACACAACACACCAAAAGACATGTACATGCATTAAAACTCATGCCACAAACTGATTTCTCTCAAATAAACTAAGATACAGTCTTCTCTCACTCGACTAAAAAGATCATCTGAAATAACTGCTCGATAAAAAGAATCTCTTAAAATCTTAAAAGCTATACAGTCAATAAGAATGGGTTCCACTGTGAGATCTCCATGATGGCCAAAATCTCACTGAACCGCGCCAGGTCCATTTCGATATTTTGTGTATTCTTAATTGAGCTAAGATAATTTCCTGAGTTCACAGAAAACGTTTGATTAGACACCAATTTTACACAAAATCGGTGTCTCAAAACGGCGATTGAAATCTGACGATAAATACAATGTTCAGTGAAATACAACGTTCTGGTCTATACTGAAAACCGACTGCCACTGAAAAATTTCATATTCATATTTCATATTCTGCATTGTTTTGTTAATAATTGTCATAGCACTGTACGACTATCACTGACTGATAGAACATAGCCAGATGTCCAGTTCACCCGAGGCGGGCCGACAGGCTAGTTAGAGCCGTGTGGATATACACCATGCACATTTGCATTCAATCGCCACAGTCAACCATATTGGGGTTAGAAAAAGCGGTTTTCTATATTATAAATTTACCAATAAACTAACATCAGATATTAGAAAAATAGACTCGATCTAATATATGGAGATTTTTGCATACTAAAAGGGTATCATCTAAAGGAGGAGTTTGGCGTGTGGACTGCACATGCGTAGTCTAGACAGTGATATTCCTGCGTTTGCACTACCCCATAAGGGCGGAGGGTCATATTGAAGCTCCTGGTGTGACGTCAAACAATCCTTATTTACAACCAACATTTCTTTTTCCACATTCCGTCCTCCACAAATCCTCAGAGATTTACGCTTTGTATACTACTGACGCATTGGACGTGCAGGTCCTCTGTCGGCTTCGCCAAAATAACTTTTCTTCCCATTCTTCAACGTGAAATGTCCTAACAATATACGACATGCTTTCAAAAGTTGACAAAATATGCTTTAGGCTCAATTCTTTGAACGATAAATCTTGCATATTTTGTTAAATTTATACCTGGTACTAGAGACTGTGATTGTGCGGTCTCTGGTTTAAAATTTAATGCACCCGAAATTCTCTTATCGGGATATTTCTGGAATATCACTGTCTAGACAGTCTCTTGTAGGAGCTACTGCATTCTATTGTTCCACTTCATCATCGCTAATATAAAGATACAGATATCTGGGCATTGTTGGAAATTGGAGACTTTGCACATTCGGATTTAATTGTTTTTGGCCACCATAGATAAGCTTGCATAACTTGTTTCACCATGCCGATAAGCCGGGTCGTCATCTTAGCTTATCCGATAGACGAATGATATATTCCCGTTTATCTTTTAGATATCTTGGGAAGACGGTTGTATTAGGGATTAATGTATGTAAAAGTCGCCTGTTGTCTGCAGGCCCGACCTGTCTGTCAATCAGAATTCTAATCATATTACGCTTATCAGGCTAACATAATGATCAACCAATCACAACGTGCATATGTTTCGCCAAGACAAAAGTGCTGCATGCGTTATAACCAAGCATACAGTGTACAGCTTGAATCAGTTCACTAAATTTGATTGTGGGAGAAGTACACGCAAGAACAAATACTCGCGTTTCGACATGTTGGAGTGACGAAACGGCATGCTGTTGGATCGAACGGAACTATCGTGCACCTATATGTATCTTGTGTAAATTTCAGCCAGGAGAAGTTAAACATGTGTATTCAATTTCTTCGCTACCCAGAGTGTGGGATACTCGGATATGGATAGTAAATTAAGGCCGCATTTGTGACAAATTTAAGACAGGACAGTATGAAGTTTTACTTCTGTTTCATTTTTCTGTAAATTATATTACATTGAATTGTGTAATATTTCTACGTGTATTACCGGTGAATCACGTAGCTTATTTTATACGTTGTATTGGGAAGAGCTACGATGTCCTCTATATTACATGTATTCCTCGTTTCCATCTTATGCTACAGGGTGACTCCTGATTCCTGAAACGACGAAGTGGAAATCGCCAAGAAGTAGAGCTTTCTAACCAATCCATTGTAGTTGGCACTGTATGAAATAAGCAAAGAAACCCCACAGTTTCCCTTGCACTTGTCGTGTTACGCCACGTATTACACACTCATATTATCCTCGAGAGCGTGTTGAATGATCAAAATAAAAAGTATATACCCTACACACAATGAAACCATATCACATTTTCATATTTGCATTAATTTCCAAAATGAAATATTACTATTGACAACATTTAAAGGATATTAAACTGTTGGTAAATGAAAATATTTCCAATATATTTACAGCGCAGTCATTCCTTAACATTTGCATATATTTGCAGTATTTACCAAACTGGTTGCAAAAGTTCAGTTCTACCATATATTTGCTGATCATATAAAACGGAATGGCATACCCGTATAACCATCAGTGAAAGGGATAAACTGAATATTTGCTCTCATCGAAATATGCGTATATTTACCAGACGGTGAAATAACTTATAATGCTTCATTTGGTTTTCTTTACAGTCTAGATAAAATTAGATGAAATCTTCATATTTGCCGTGTATCAGAATTACCATTTCATGATGTCAAATCTTAATATTTGCCATATAAAAGAATTACCTTCTTATGACGTTAAAAAGCATAATGAACAAGTATGAGACGTACCTCTTGGGGGAAGCTGGTTGACGGAACTTCGACATTGCATTTCAGTGATAGGTTAAATTTAAATAAATATTCATATATACAAATACTTTGTCATACCTCTCGAATGTATTCAAAGAGTTTTATTTGATTAAATTTAAGGCAGTCTTGCCATAATTGGTTATTTTACATTTCCTGCTGTATGGAATATAATTTGATACTAAATATTCCATGCCTGTGACCATGCTATTTTGGGTATATGAAATATAGGATGCCTTATCTATAATATATATCCCGTAAATGTATTTGTCATCTTGGCCTCTCCAAGCTGCAATGCACGGGTCATACGCTATGAAATACAAACATCCGCACTAGAGGGCATCTATGTAAAGAAGTGCAAACAGTGGCCTCTCCCATTAATAAGCAATACATTTCCCCAGTACGTGAAATCCGCCTTTTTGTGTAGTGTTACACGCAATCGATATCCAATCACTATTGGCTGCCATTTTGACTGAAATCACAGAACCGCAGAAACTGAAAAATACATACTGACTGCATAACGCGCATTCAACATATTTTTTCATCAGGTTTGCATATTCTTAGGTCAACATACTTGGCCCCACCCCGTTGATCAGTGTTTTCTAGTGGTTTCTTCACATTACACTTAATCGATATCCAATGAATATTGCCTGCCATTTTGACTGAAATCAGAGAACCGCAGAAACTGAAAAATACATACTGTCTGAATAATGCGCATTGGACAATTTTTTCATCTGGTTTGCATGTTCCTGGTGCAACATGTGTCCACCCCGTTGATGATCGCAAAGGCATTCTGTAAGAAAGGGGAGCAGTGTTGGATCTTACTATAGACACAAAACGCTCTGATCATAAAAGGGAACCAGTCCCAAGGTGTACGCCATGCCACGAAGAACTCAGTGAAGCTTATTCTGATCGACTGCATAGATTGTGAGAGATCCTTTTTTATCTCCTTGTTATTGTCTTGGTTTTGTTGAAATGCTTGGAATTTTGTTTGATTGTCGCTATATAGCTGAAATATTGTTGAACGCGACGTTAATCCTTAATTCTCTCTCTCTCTCTCTGTTGGTGGTTGTAGTCATCCGTACTATACTGAGCAAAAATCATATAGGACGACGATGTCACTAACTCCATCTTCTGTATGGTTAGGACCGACTGTCGAATATAGAATGGCCAGGGAATAGGAAATAAATAGGAAAACGAAGAAAAAATACCAAATTAGACACGTTGAGATAGAATTCGATAAGACTAATTTCATAAATGCATTTTACGTTGTGTGTGTGTTTTAATGTGTTGCATTACTAAATTATTAACTTGATGAATATTATATGACTAGATTTGATCAACAAATTCTTACGATCTTTGAAAGAAATCGGTTTGTTGTATAAGTTTTAATGTATGTGCATGTCTTTTGGTGTGTTGTGTTGATAACGTCTGGATTGCTAGGTTGTTGAGTTGGTTTTATTAGAACACTTAGAATTTTGTTTGATCATCGCGATATACCTGAAATATTGCTGAACGCGACATTAAACCTTAATTCTCTCTCTGTTATTGCTGAACGCGACATTAGACCTTAATTCTCTCTCTGAATAGTGCACACCCAAGTTTCCCTCCTCCCTTGGTTCTCAACATCCAGCCAACAGCCAACTTTAAATGACAAGGACAAACGTGCTACAAGAAATTGTTCTTGAATATTTATGTACATAGAAATTCAAGAGAATTAAATTGAACGTCGCGTTCATACATATATCGGCTATATTGCGATGGAAGATTGAAAAGTTATGCAAAGAACATATTATTCTCAGAGGCGTGCTTTTGGAACTACGTTTACAATTTATATTTGCCTGGCCGATGGAATTTCATAGATACTTTATCGCGTCATGGGATATCATTCAGTTATACAGCACTTGATTGCTCCATTTAATTACGGGATTCTCATTCCCCTTTTTGGAAATTTGGAAGAAGATTTAGCCAACAATCGATGTTTATTGGTTGCTCCATATAATTACGGGATTCTCATTCCCCTTTTTGGAAATTTGGAAGAAGATTTAGCCAACAATCGATGTTTATTAGACTTGGTGTTGTGTTGTGTGGATATGGATTACCCGTTATACACGGGACATTATTGGTGGCAAGCTTCAAATCAGACATTCAATATTCAACCGCCTTCCATAAAAGAATTACCGCGTCAATTATCGAAAAACCTATTTCGTATGACAGCGCCAACTTTAGGTGAGCGTGAATAAAACTAATGACAACACATCTCCAAATCGTTTCCAGAGAATGTATCTCATTCACGCTTTGATTGTGCGTGTTCATTTGAACACTACGTAGATGGAAATCACATTATATTCAAACGGCCACTCACTATGTCATGTAACTCCAGCAGCTTCCAAAAAGTGGAAATTATATGTCAGAAAACATGTCAGTGTACAGCACATAAGGTCTCCAAAATCTCTGATCTCTGCACATTTGAAATTATACCATCTTCCACAGATGTCATACTGCCCCCATGGTTGATTGATGCTGGGCCTGTTGCAGCCTGGGAAGTTGTGCGATGTGACGGCGGTTTCTTCGTACAACGCAATATTGTGCGTTCCACATATTTTTTTTTTATCAGGTTTGCATGTTGTTGGTTCAACATGCTTGGATCGACCCCGTTGATGATCACAAAGGCATTCTGCAAGAAAGGAAAGCAGCGATTGATCTAATTATAGACTCAACTCTCTGATCAGAAAAGGGAATCGGTCCCAAGGTGTATTCGATGCCGCGAACAACTCACAGTGAAAGATCTTCTGATCGACTGTATAGATTTAAAGATTGAAAGGGATCCTTTTTATCGAGCAGCTACTTTAGAAGATCTTTTTAGTCGGATAAAAGAAGGCTGTATTTTAATTTATTCGAGAGAAATAGGTGTGTTGTGTTGATTACTTCTGGATTGCTGGATTGTTGCGTTGTTTTTGTTGAAATACGTAGAATTTCTTTTTATTGTCGCTGTATAGCTGAAATATTGCTGAACTCGGCGTTAATCATTAATACTTTCTGTTGGTCGTTTTAGGGATCCGGTTGGCGCTGTACTGAGCAAATCATATGGGACAACGATGTCACTAACTCCGCCTTCTGTATGGTTAGGATCAACTGTCGAATATAGAATGTTCAAGGAAATAGAAACTAAATCAATATATGACGAAGTAAAATGATCAAATTAGATAATAATAAATATGAAATAACTTGCTGGGTAATTATGTAATAACTTATCATATTCGATTTTTTATGCGGAACTGCACAGACCGGTAGAGTCATATATAAATTGTAGCCACCGCAAGTTCGCGGTTTATGCGCAACTGCACAGACCGGAAGCCCATATAAATGTATCTACCGCAAGTTCTCTTTTCGGAGACGGTGAAGCAAATTGCGCAATTATACTTGAAAACGTGTGCTTCGGATGCAGGCAGTCTTTTACAAACCGAAAGCGTATTTGTGCTTATTACAGAAAATTCGTAGTTTCGGTCGTGTCGTTATAGAGTATCCGCACATATAGTGCGAAATGATGCAAAAAAGCGGGAAATTGTAGCAAAGAACATAGCATCCATACGATTTCTCAAAATAATATGTCAGGGCGATTTGCCACAGTATAAACCAACCTAATAAAGTGCCATTTGATAGAATTGTAAATTATTTGTTTAATGATTCTCCTCTGTCACTCACAATAATCAGATCGTGATTAGCCCTTTGTCTCATGATCACAAGTTAATGATTACAATCATCTCGTCATTATGTGCAGGGGTTAAGCCGTATACTGTCTCAATTACAAGCGTCTAGTCCGTCATTCATAATCCAGCCGTCGTCCATTAGAGAATATCCGCGTCCATAATCCAAAGACCTATTCCATTTCCATATAACAGTATTAGCACCAAATTCAAAAAGACAAAGTATACATAAACATAGGCTTGTTTCCTGCAAGAGAGAAGCGGTCAACAATTTTCAATGATGCCGGCAAGACATCATGATGTTCCAAAATATCAAATCCGTATCGCTGATCAGTATTCTTAATCCATAATATTCGTTATAGAGTCGTCTTCTAAAAATGATGTACCTCAGCCACGCTTTGATTGTGACTGTTCATATGAGTACCATGAGGATCTTGAAGTACATTGGCTCATACGGCCCCTAGCCCCGGGTTAAGCGGAATTAGACACATGTTACGAAACGTAGCGCCATAGATCTTGCACGCTACGTTCGTATTTTGCTATCAGCATGCGATATGTATCGCCAAATTTGAGAAACTTTGAGTGGAGGCGCTTGGTGGAATAGCCCTGTTTTATAAGTTTCTGCAACAATGTTTTGTGACGTTGATTAAAATCATCACATTTAACACAGGATCTAGCAAATGCTACTAAGCGAGATATGTATACGCCATATGCAGGTCCCACTGGAATATTACTATCCAGAAAGGGATAGTTTACGATGTCGAAATTGTAATCATCTCTTTTGTCATAAAGTCGACGAGAGAGAATGCCCGCTTCATTTTTATAGAGATAGAGATCTAAATAAGATGTGCCTGTAGGGCTATCTGTAGTTTCCTTCAAATCCAGTGAAGGTGGATATATATCCTTCACTGCGTCATTTATATAGCGATTATCCACAGCGAGAAGATCGTCTATATAGCGTTTGGTGAATGAGAAGGAACGGGCTTTGAGTGGATCGGTTTTTGAAAGCGCCAGCATATAGTCATATTCATAACAGATACAGGTCAGCCCGAACATAAGCTAGGCATATACTTGTCACACTGTTGAGGTTTCCGACTCATCAGTTTTGAAAAAAGTCGTGTCAGCAGTCACTCATCTGCCACAAGTCAGTTTTGATTCCAGGCTATATAAACCGTGACGGCCGTGTTTAATCATATCGCAATCATTTTGCAATACGGAAAAGTAAACCAATTGTCAAGAACAAAATTCCTGACATGGAAAACCACGCCAAATTGTATGCTGGTCTTGAAAAAGCAGAATCATCCTTTCAGAGAGCCTGTGAGCAGATCGTCTTTCTCAACAAATGGCTAGAACAGTTACAGCAGCGTTACGACAAGGCAAATAGAGAGGGCCGTAAATCATTCCGTTACAACCTCCGCCTACAAATAGCAGCTGAGGAAGGCCTCCGGAATACGTTCTATGAATACGCCTGCAACAAATCTGACCTGGTGACAAGTCTTCGGTGTACGCTGTATGGACCAGAAGCTGTGGATGACATGCTGGAGGAGATGGAAATGGACGAGGAAAATGTCTGATCATTGAAATCTTATGATTTTGAAAGAAAACAAAAGGCTCT
>JAVTVY010043855.1:0-20156 GCA_036873755.1 Hanleya hanleyi
AGCTGTGCCCTGGTTATCGGAATTTGTATGGGGTGATACGATGGAATTCTGGGTGTCCATTTCATCCGACAGAACACTGAAACGGTTTTTTGACAGTTGACCAGTACTAATGTTAGATGTAGAGTTCTCTTGTACACGAATGTTAGATGATGATTCCATCGACATTTGCTTTGTACCGGCAGAGTTTTTTGTGTGAGGAATACTGTTCTGGGACATTGACTCCACTTGTGCAGTCAGAATGGAAATCTCCTCTGACTGCGAACGACAGAAAGATTCTAACTCTTTGTGATGTGACTCTAGGGCAGCCACCCTATCTAATAGTTCCTTGTTAGCTGCCTCAAGTGTATGTATACGTGGAAAAGCATTCATCGACTTGTCCTGGGATGACTGCTGGTTGCGTTCTACTTTTGAAACATATTCGGCTAACTTTGATAACTTGTCCCCATGAGCAGCCACGTCATCATTAATATCCCTGAAGTCAACACGTAGTTTGTTGGCCAAGCGAACTTTCTCAGACCTGAACTCCTCCGCTACTCCCGTAAAAGAGAGGATGAATTCACTCAGGCGTGTTTCTAGTTTGGCAAATGCCTCTTCAAGATTAGCTTTCGAGTTTGGTTTTGTGACTGTGGAATCAGTCTCTATTGGTGTATCATCACCTTTACATACACTTGACTCAACCTGGTCTTCTGAGGGTGAGAATGACGTGGCTATGGTATCGGGAGCTGTTTCGTGTATGCCTTGCTGATCGGGTTGTTGGCCTCCTTGATCTTCGACTGTAGATACCATGTTCTCAAACGTCACTGAATATGTGTCGATTGTGTCTGCAGATTTGTCGATGCTAACTACAGACTGGTGACTACAGGCCGCGAATTGGGCATTGGTGACCACAGAATGATCACCACTGTCCACTGAATAATAACCACTGACGGATTTGTCAGTATTGGTGGTAGATTCATCCTCGCTGGTGAAAAATTTGTCCCCACCAACCGCATATTTGGCACTGGCGAGTGTGGAATCGTCACTGTTGTTGATTTTATCCTTAGTAACTTCCATTGGTAGTGCTAATAATTTAAGTTCAGCAAATGCCTCAGTGGAATTGGTAATATTTGCTTTGAGAATATCGTCGGCTCTTTTCACTGCCTGTCTGAGGCAGGAAAATTCCTGAGCAATCCATGGCTGGGTAAGGTTACCCTGTATGAGCAGGCTACCAGTTGAATAGAAAAGTGTTAATGTCAGTAGCCGGACACTGGAATGATTGATCTGTACTATAGACTTATGGAGATCTGGGTGCGGTAAGTCGTAGCTGAAGTCTTCGTCATCCACCGTAATGATGGAGTGTGCTTTGTTGGTATCTGTCCAAGTAATGTTGGTCAGAGGAAGGTCACCAATCTGTCTGAAATATCTCATCAAGAGAATTCTACGCCAGGTGAGTAGAGACTTCTTATCAAATCGTATCTTCCATTGTTTGGGGTCTCTTGAGCCGAACACTGTGTCTGACAAATTCTCGGCAACTGACGTTGTTACCTGGACCCCAGTTTTCGTCGACATCTCGAATTCGCCTGGTGGATTTATCATGTTTTGCTCATTCATAACTATTCACATCCACGTGTCTGTTTTTGACATACTTAATAGCTTCTGTGACAGGCATTCATATAGAACGAGTCTTCACATGATCGGTGAAATAAATGAAAAACCACTGAATATCGACCGTCACAAAGTTAACCACCACAACCGGAACCGGAAGACACTTCCGGCCTATGGACACAAGGCCTATGGAAGACATAGGCCTTGTGTACAATTCTGCATGCAATTAATAATAGACTTTCAGCATTCACGACAAAGAGTGAATAAACACAACCTTCAGACCTACACACACTTCTATTGATTTATTGTACCGAAGGTTATCTCGGAGAATAGGAGACTGGCTACAGTGATTGGACCATACATGTATTAATTCCGGGAGTGTCTTTGTGTAATATTTTAATTGTTCTCTAGTTGAATTTGGCAAATGTTCATGTCACAAACCCTGTCGTCGTCATAGTGATGTTGATTTTATGACATCTCTTCCGCCTGCTATTCTCTGAAAGTTACACCATAAACACAAGATATTTCATCGTTCAGCTGTTCCCCAACGTAGGTAAATTTCACTTTGTGGCGACATAATTATTCCCCTTTATCCGTGCGCCGTACGTTTCGTAATTTTGTGGTACATCGTGGAACTTTGGATCAAGACTACCGTAATTTGTGTATGGAAGCTCAATTATCTGAAGTTTCAAATAGACTTTTTTCTGCTATCCCCGAATGGTAATATCTGACAGATATCATAACTCCAGTCGTTCTCACAGGGGCCTGGGACATGAGTTTTGTGGTGAGAGAGGGGATCGAATGTCTCATAATTTATAGGGTCTCCTATATAGCTGTACCTATTTTATATATACACGATAGAAATCTTTTTTTCTTATATTTGCTTTTTGGCTAGGATACGGAAGACTCAATATAATTAGACAATATATCTCATCTTCTACCCCCCCCCCCCTCCTTCACCCACAAAGAATCTTTATCCGAGTCCGCTGTTCTCGTTCTAAAACCGGCGCTATGCAAATGTTTATTTATTGTGCAATTCCTGGAACACACTCTTTGAGTACAGTACGACCGCATCCATAGATTATTATCAGAAAGGGAATTTGACGGACGAGTCGGCGAACAGGTAAACTAGCGGTATACCGTATATACGGAAGAAATTTTGCTCTTCAAAAACAGTCCAGTCCATTTTGCCAATGACAAACGAGCCAGCATATATAGTCTTTGGATATGCCGGGACCGGGGAACAAAATTGCAACTTTGTATCTTTCGTTGCCATGCGACGAGGAACACCTGTGCTTTCCGAAACCCTGTATTGATGTCACCACGGCAAACATCGGTGAGGCTCAGCAGCAACTGAAGACGCCAAACAGAACTATCTTTTCATCAAGGCAAGCATGATCAAGCATCGATGATACTGTACACCATATAGGTAAACACAAAATATGCGATTGAAGGTGCCGACAGATGACACCTATTGATCGTTCAAACAAAATTAACAACCTTTTCGAGGCCTAAAATCCCGGCCGGAAAGGATGTAAACTTACCGATCCGGTAAGTAACAAAAAGTAACCGCACACACTATCTCTCTCTCTCTCTGCTATTCGTTGCCACGTCTCTCGTGACGTCATAATTAATAAAGAGATGATTTTCAACACGTTCCGCTTGTCATTTGTCCTGTCATTTGGGATTTAGCCCGGCCCTGTATGGAAGACATAGGCCTTGTGTACAATTCTGCATGCAATTAATAATAGACTTTCAGCATTCACGACAAAGAGTGAATAAACGCAACCTTCAGCCCTACACACACTTCTATTGATTTATTGTACCGAAGGTTATCTCGGAGAATAGGAGACTGGCTACAGTGATTGGACCATACATGTATTAATTCCGGGAGTGTCTTTGTGTAATATTTTAATTGTTCTCTAGTTGAATTTGGCAAATGTTCATGTCACAAACCCTGTCGTCGTCATAGTGATGTTGATTTTATGACATCTCTTCCGCCTGCTATTCTCTGAAAGTTACACCATAAACACAAGATATTTCATCGTTCAGCTGTTCTCGAACGTGGGTAAATTTCACTTTGTGGCGACATAATTATTCCCCTTTATCCGTGCGCCGTACGTTTCGTAATTTTGTGGTACATCGTGGAACTTTGGATCAAGACTACCGTGACTTGTGTATGGAAGCTCAATTATCTGAAGTTTCAAATAGACTTTTTCTGCTATCCCCGAATGGTAATATCTGACAGATATCATAACTCCAGTCGTTCTCACAGGGGCCTGGGACATGAGTTTTGTGGTGAGAGAGGGGATCGAATGTCTCATAATTTATAGGGTCTCCTATATAGCTGTACCTATTTTATATATACGATAGAAATCTGTTTTTCTTATATTTGCTTTTTGGCTAGGATACGGAAGACTCAATATAATTAGACAATATATCTCATCTTCTACCCCCCCCCCCTTCACCCACAAAGAATCTTTATCCGAGTCCGCTGTTCTCGTTCTAAAACCGGCGCTATGCAAATGTTTATTTATTGTGCAATTCCTGGAACACACTCTTTGAGTACAGTACGGCCGCATCCATGGATTATTATCAGAAAGGGAATTTGACGGACGAGTCGGCGAACAGGTAAACTAGCGGTATACCGTATATACGGAAGAAATTTTGCTCTTCAAAAACAGTCCAGTCCATTTTGCCAATGACAAACGAGCCAGCATATATAGTCTTTGGATATGCCGGGACCGGGGAACAAAATTGCAACTTTGTATCTTTCGTTGCCATGCGACGAGGAACACCTGTGCTTTCCGAAACCCTGTATTGATGTCACCACGGCAAACATCGGTGAAGCTCAGCAGCGACTGAAGACGCCAAACAGAACTATCTTTTCATCAAGGCAAGCATGATCAAGCATCGATGATACTGTACACCATATAGGTAAACACAAAATATGCGATTGAAGGTGCCGACAGATGACACCTATTGATCGTTCAAACAAAATTAACAACCTTTTCGCGGCCTAAAATCCCGGCCGGAAAGGATGTAAACTTACCGATCCGGTAAGTAACAAAAAGTAACCGCACACACTATCTCTCTCTCTCTGCTATTCGTTGCCACGTCTCTCGTGACGTCATAATTAATAAAGAGATGATTTTCAACACGTTCCGCTTGTCATTTGTCCTGTCTGCGATTTGGGATTTAGCCCGGCCCTGTATGGAAGACATAGGCCTTGTGTACAATTCTGCATGCAATTAATAATAGACTTTCAGCATTCACGACAAAGAGTGAATAAACACAACCTTCAGACCTACACACACTTCTATTGATTTATTGTACCGAAGGTTATCTCGGAGAATAGGAGACTGGCTACAGTGATTGGACCATACATGTATTAATTCCGGGAGTGTCTTTGTGTAATATTTTAATTGTTCTGTGGCCTGGTGCACTGAGAGTTGTTCCCCCTTAACCGTAAATTTGGCTTGTTCCAAGTATAATGGAGTGGTCGCCCCTAAGTACATTTGCATTGTATGTGTAGTGTGCCGAGTAGTCGATAGGTGGCGCTTATGTTCCTTGTTCGTGAAGACATCTTGTAAACAAGCAGGAAACAGACGTTCCTAATTCCACGGTTTCATCACGATTATGGTGGTATGCGAACATTACCTGTAAATAAGGCTACGCTGTTCTGATCTAGAGTATTCCCGGTTTCGAACGTGAGTACTGTCATGTTTGTACGTTTGGTATTATTGTTGTACAGAACGATATTCAAGTGATCACATTACATGTATATCTCTGTAACGTCGATGAAGTGTAATCATATGTAGGTCATAGGCTAAATGGCGCGAAATAGATATAACTGCGTTAGGCAGATTGTTTCTCTGCATAAGTTATATGAGCACCGATCCGCAGTGTAAGATTATATTTCTTGTAATATCTTTTGTACCAATGAATGGATTATATTATTATTCAAATCCTTTATTAATTAGATTACATTCAGTAAATGTTTCCAAGTCTATGGATCAGATTAATTATTTGATTGTACTATTTTAGGTGACCTATTGAGTTACCAGTCTGTGGCTTGTCTGTATACACCATAGAATTAGAGTGTTCAACAGGTCAGTACCATGGTGTATTTGGCGATATCAACAATGATATCAGATAATGAGATTAATATGTTGAATGATTTTATAAGAATATCTAATACGGAGTAATATAATTAATGATAATCAGCTCTGGTCAGATTATTTGATTCCTAAATGATGCATTATGATAAGCATAATACATTGCCTGGTTTGTAAAGTATTAAACTACTATATTCCTATGCAAGTTGATTATGACGAATTTTGTATAAGTTTAGGGAACGGTTTCATGTGTCATATATATGCGAATATGTATTACTCGCATATGCTCAAATTGTGTTATACATTATCTATGAATGTAAGTGTACTCATTCATGCCCTTTTGTTCATTGGCAGGACATTGGCAGTCGCTGCCCCTTTCCCCTTTTTCTCGCTTTATCCCTTTTAGTTCATTCCATGAGAGACATGGTGAATAAACTGTTATTAATTAATTACACCAAGAACCGGCTTGTCTTCATTGACTGGGTTACATTTTGGCGTCGCCGACAGGATCGGTCTCTGAAGGGTGAAATAACTGATCTATAAAAAGGGGTAGCGATCTGTGAGAAACGACGACAGATGACACTGCATCTTGGAGAGCCTGAAGAAATGGCACTAAGCTAATGGTGCATTCTGATTCAAGTGTGAAGTACGGTACGCTGTTTCCGTTCAGAGAAGAAATTTGGGAAAATGCGCTGTTGAGTCCAAGTCATCAAATTGGAACTGAGAAACTGCACATGTATGTACTAACTGTCAGGCCAGTCAACATTGTGGAGTGTGTGAAAAACTGTGGAAATTCATTCATTGACACAGGATGTGCAAGCCTGAAGCTTATGAAAGCACAAGAGAGTAACAACTGTCTACCGAACAAGCAAGCAGCTGATTCAGAACTGAAATTTTTCAAAACTCCTATAAATTTCATGATAGACTAAGAATGGGAGTGATACAGTAATGATCCCTGTCCATTGGGTATATGGTATACTGCTTGAGCATGTCATTTTGTTGCTCGACTTTTCTAATGTGTGTAATTTGTCAAAATTATGCAGTACATGTGTTCGAGCTAATTAATGAAATTTATATATCAGAGATCAGACTAGGCTGCCAGGTATCAGTGTTCCTGAAAACTAAATGTGTGTCTATATGGTAAATTGCATTCAATATTACGCTACTGATCGGTTTTCACTGAAAGTTGGTAAGTCAGTGTTGTAAGTCAGAAGTCATTGTGCCCCAGGTTATTTTGCCATATATATTTAAAGTACAGCAATTTGCTCATTTGAACTGGTAAGTCAGTCTGCATGCTGTATTCGGAAATTACATGTATGAAATATTCCATCCAACTGATTTAATATGTATGGAAGGGCTTTCTGACCCGAAATCCCTTTCTCATCCAAATTCCCTTATTGACCCAAATCCCCTTTTTGACCCGAAATCCCTTTCTCATCCAAATTCCCTTGTTGACCCAAATCCCCTTCCTGACCCAAAGTCCCTTTCTGACCCAAATTCCCTTATTGACCCAAATCCCCTTCCTGACCCGAAATCCCTTTCTCATCCAAATTCCCTTATTGACCCAAATCCCCTTCCTGACCCAAAGTCCCTTTCTGACCCAAATTCCCTTATTGACCCAAATCCCCTTCCTGACCCAAAGTCCCTTTCTGACCCAAATTTCCTTATCGACCCAAATCTCCTTTCTGACCCAAAGTCCCTTTCTGACCCAAATTACCTTTTTGACCCAACTCCCATGTATTGTATATAGAGCTGAAGTGAAAGAGTGCATGCTGTATTCAAGTGTCTGTGATTGTTCATTTGGAGGTACTGTTCATGCAAGCGCACATGTGCTGGGAAAGATAGTTCTAGTCCCTCTGTGTCCGGCTCTGGTTTCCGGTGGGGGTAGTAATTTTTGGTGCCCAGTTCTCACTTCCCTTCCCTGCGCTGATCGTTCTGGCTGCCCACTGACGACATACCTGTCGCGATCGGTCATTTTGCTGTGCGGAGGATCAGTATATCGCGGTCGTAGTATTTGGGAGCAGACATGGCTGATGATGAAGCCAACCTGGGTGGAGGAGCCCACCCTGCGCTGCAACAGGCTGATGCTGCAGCTGGGCTTGCTCAGCTGCAGCAGACTATAGAGCAACTCCAACTGGAAGTCCAGCGTAACAAAAATGCCCGCCAATATGTGTACGTGCCGAGGGAACGGAAGTTGGATCCATTCTCAGGTTCCCCAGTCGAAGCTAAAGATTGGGTTGTGGAGGAGTTTGTTGAGGAAATCAAAAGAATCCTTGCGGCAAGGAACTGCCCGAGAGAGGAAAAGATTGATTTCATTATGTGTCACCTTTCAGGAGCGGCTAAGGCTGAGGTGAAGGTGCGTCCTGAAGAGGTGAGGGAGAACCCTGATAGAATTTTAGAAGTTCTAGTGGAAACCTTTGGCGAGAAGCGATCTGTTCCACAGCTGCTAGCACAATTTTATGGTCGTCGTCAGACAGAAGGTGAGACTCTTCGCTCATTTTCACATGAGCTCACACGTTTAATGGATCAGGTCCTTCGTAGAAATGTGGATGTTGTACCCGATCGTGACTTGGCCCTACGGGATCAGTTTGCGGATGCAGTCAAGGATCCCCAGTTGCGCAGAGATTTGCGGCGTCTGATCAGGGAACGCCCAACTACGACCTTTCTAAACATCCGTGACGAAGCTATGCGGTATGTAGAAGAAACGAGTGGCACATAGGCCAGTGGTAAGTCACCAAATCATTGAGGAACACAGTTTATCCAGCACTTTTGATTCTTCTGCAGGTAAAGAAGAATCTGCAACCATTAAGACACCCGACCGATTCTTGGAGATAATGGATAAGCAAACTAAAGCACTCCAAGACTTGGCTTTGGAAATAAAGGAAATGAAGTCCGGCAATGCATCAAGGCAATTTCAAGGACCCACTCGTCATAGAAGAGAACCAAAAAATGACACGGATGGTCGGCCTATCTGTTTTAAATGTGACGCCCCGGGACACATAGCGAGGCAATGCCCGAAAAGAGCTGGGAAGCACCCGACCCCCCTGTTGTCGTTAAACTCCAACCCCCTGCCACAATGAGCCAGGTGGTAGGAGGGGAAGTTGCAGGCTCTAAACCTCAAGATGACTACAGTTCACGAGAAAACATATATAACAAGGTGGTTGGAGACAGTGTTGTTACCCAGGTACTGATGGCGGGAGTGGAGGTGTCATGTCTCCTGGATACCGGATCACAAGTTACTACTATCACTGAAAGTTTTTTCCATAAGTATTTGCAGGACAAGGTCAGCCCACTTATTCCTACGACTGAATGGCTGAAGCTGGCGGCTGCGAATGACTCAGAGATTCCCTACCTTGGTTACATTGAGCTGGAGATTACAGCTCTAGGTAAGTCTTTGCCATGCACTGGAGTCCTTGTTGTCAAGGACCCCACTGATCCGTTGGGTCGTCTCCGGAAAGAGAAGATGCCTGGACTGTTGGGAATGAATGTCATCCGTGAATATCTCCATGTGGTGAAAGGTGCCGATGGTGAATCATCTCTACAGGAAATTCCAGAGGAATGGAACAAAGTTTTTGGTGTGGTACTCCAACAACAACGACAAGATGTGCAGTTACTTGGTATTGCTAAGGTGGCAGGGAAGCGTCCCGTACATGTTCCTGCTTGGTCAATTTGTGTCATCGATACGTGTGGATTTAGAGGGAATCCAAGCACCAAATCCACAGTTACAGTTGAAGCAGTTGCAACGTCTCTTCCCCCTAGCCTGCATGTGGTGAACACTTGCTGCACCGCAGATGCGAATATTCTGCCTGTGAGGGTGGCCAATCTTAGTAATGAAGATTTGTGGCTGCAACCACGGACTTGGTTGGGTACCATACATTCAGCTGACTATGTTGAGATGAACCCTTCAACCACTGAACAGAGTGATCAGCCATACTTCGTAGAACTCAATCCAGCCATATCTGAAGTTACCGGTCAGGTGCACGAGACATCCACGGAAGCTGTAGTGCATAGTAAATACGACAAAATGTTGCAAGATGTGGAAAGCTTGCCCATCACGGAACAAGAAAGAATGCAGCTAAAAGATCTGCTTCGCAGACACAAGGGTGCATTTGCACAAGATGACGATGACTTGGGATACACTGATATAGTGCAGCACACTATACCTACCGAGGATGGAATCCCAGTGGCCCAGCCTTGTAGAAGGATCCCACCGAACCAGCTTGACGAGGTACGCCGACATATACAGAAATTACTAGAGAAAAATGTCATTCAAGAGAGTCACTCACCTTATGCTGCTCCAATAGTCTTGGTACGAAAGAAAACTGGTGATCTTCGCCTATGCGTTGATTATCGCAGGCTGAATCAGAAGACACGACGTGACGCATTTCCTCTTCCTCGAATCCAGGATACACTTGACCATCTTTGTGGCGCTCAGTACTTCTCGACGCTCGATCTCGCCAGCGGTTACAACCAGGTAGCAATGGACCCGAAAGATGCAGCAAAGACAGCGTTCGTGACTCCGTTTGGGCTCTACGAATTTCGTAGGATGCCATTTGGCCTCTCAAACGCCCCGGGAACATTCCAACGGTTAATGCAGAGATGTTTCTCTAAGGAACTTTTTGAATTCCTACTGGTATATCTAGATGACGTTGTCGTCTATTCGGCTACTTTTGAAGAACACATCAAGAGACTGGAGATTGTGTTGACGAAGATGGAGCAACTGGGAATGAAACTGTCGCCTGGAAAGTGCTTTTTCCTCAGGGAAGAAGTTCGGTATCTCGGACATGTGATATCGACTCAAGGTATATCAACGGATCCGGACAAAATAGCAGTTGTTAGCAAATGGCCGGCACCCACAAATCTAAAGGAACTCAGGATGTTTGTAGGGTTCGCGAGCTATTACAGAAAGTTTGTAGTTGGATTTGCTCGTACTGCCAGACCACTGAACGACCTTGTTGCAATGTGCCAGAGAGATCTAAAGGACCGGAAGAAGTTCAGCTTCTCAGAAAGATGGACATCAACATGTGAAGGAGCATTTAGTTCACTGAAGGACAGCTTAGTTACAGCGCCTATTCTCGCATATGCTGATTTCCAACTCCCGTTTATTGTTGAAACAGACGCCAGTCACCAAGGATTAGGGGCTGTACTTTCACAGAAGGTAGATGGTAAACGCAGGGTCATCGCATATGCTTCGAGGGGACTACGCCCGACCGAAAGAAACATGTCCAATTACAGTTCTTTCAAGCTGGAGCTTCTAGCCCTTAAATGGGCTATATCAGACAAGTTTCGAGACTATCTGCTGGGAAGTAAATTCGTAGCATACACGGATAACAATCCACTCAGCTACCTCCAGTCTGCTAAACTAGGAGCAGTGGAACAGCGATGGGTAGCTCAGTAAGCTGTGTTTGATTTTGAAATCCGCTATCGTTCTGGGAAATCGAATACCAACGCAGACGCTTTGTCGAGACTGCCACAGGCACACGAGGGAACAGTCACAGGGGATGACTTCCGTGCAGCTTGTACTGCAATGGGAAAGGTCACGGACATTCCAGTTGAGGTCTGGACTGCAAGTGTACTGGCTGGTAGTGTTGCGGTCACCAGTGCAATTCAAGCAGAGGTTAGTGATGAACCTGCACCCATGGAGGTATTAAGTAGCTTCCCCAGTTATTCCAAGACAGAGATACAAAACCTGCAAGAAAGGGACCCAACCATCAAGGCATTTCTCCCCTTCTGGAAAAACGGTTGCAAGCCGAATTTCGGACAGCGCAGACACCTTCCGCGACGTGTGTTGACCCTTACTAAGCAGTGGGAAAGGCTGGAGATGGATGGTGGAATTCTATATCGACAAGTGAACGACCGCACCCTGGGCAAGCTAAAGCAGCTGATTCTGCCAGAGGCACTGAAGAATACAGTATTGACAGCTATGCATGATCAACTGGGACACCAAGGAGTCGAGAGGACACTGGCACTCATCCGCCAACGGTGTTATTGGCCTGGCATCTATGCTGACGTGGAAAAGTGGTGCAAGGATTGCGAGCGTTGTACAGTTTCCAAATTGCCCCATCCTCGTGTCAGGGCACCGGCGGGTAGTCTACTTGCAACAAGACCTCTAGAAGTAGTTGCTCTCGATTACTGTCAACTTGAACGTAGTAGTGATGGTTATGAGAATGTACTCGTCATGACCGATGTCTTTTCGAAATTCACAGTGGCGATTCCCACAAGGGACCAAGGAGCGGAAACTACAGCAAGAGTCCTGGTCAAGGAATGGTTCAGCAAGTTTGGGATTCCCCTTAGAATTCACTCCGATCAAGGCCGCAGCTTTGAGGCATCAGTAATCCTGGAACTTTGTCGCTTGTATGGGATAAAGAAGTCTCGCACTAGCCCATATCACCCTCAGGGTAATGGGCAGTGCGAGAGATTTAACCGCATGACCTGTTGCGTTCTCTTCTACCAGTCCAGAAGAAATCTTGGTCGAAACATCTATCTGAAGTCGTCTTCGCATATAACATCACACCGCATGCGAGTACGAGCTATTCACCATACTATTTGCTGTTCGGCAGAGATCCCAAGCTCCCGATAGATCTACTACTTGGAGGAGAGGATGAAGAAGACCCGAATGAACCTAGCGATTGGCTCATTGAACACCAACGAGCCTTGAGAGAGGCTTACGAAAGAGCCCAAGAACGAATGGATGCAGGAGCAGAATCCCGGAAACGAGTTCTAGACAAGGGGTTGCGTAGCCAGCTGCTTGCACCCGGAGATAGAGTGCTCATCCGCAATCGAGTGAAAGGTCGGAACAAAATCCAAGATGCGTGGCAAACGAAGGTGTATAAAGTGGTTCGCTGTCTAGGTCCAGATGAACAGGTTTACTCCATTGAATCATGTGATGGTAGTGGCCTCACGACGAGTGTGCATCGATCAAATCTACGTATGTGTCCAGATACAGTTCTACCGTCAGCCACACCTAGGGAGGAGACTGTTTCGGAACCAAACGAACATGTTAGTGCACAGTCATCCAGTGAATCCGAAGATGAAGGAGTCCTTATTGGTCTAGATTATGCTCCTGATAATGATCCAGTTCCACTTGTCCCAGTGAGAAGACAAGTTATGCCAAGACAACAGGCATGTCCTGTTCCTACCCCGAGACGAACTACGCGTGCCGGCGCAGGTCGTCACTCCAACCCTTATGGAGAGCCTCGTTCTGCAGTGCAACAGAATGCTGTCATGGAGGAATCTCAGGCTCGTGGCAGTGAACAGTCTGAAACTTGCGGTGCCATACGAGTTGAGAGTGACCCTAGAGGCACTACGACTGACGACAGTTTGTCAGATTTTCTACTTAAGTTAAGCTCTGCCCTGTTCAAGGAAGCCAGTGGTGCATATCGGAACGGAAGAGACGTTGTTGGTTAGGTGGGAAATTATGCCAGTTTCCAGTGTCACCAACATGCCTCGTCTGGTCGTCGTCTAGGACTCGATAGGAGGAAGTGCCCTCAGGTAATATGGTCTTTCTTCATCCGTGTTTGCTTGCATCTTAGTTGGCGACTGGTGTTGTTCCTCTGCCGTGGTCGAGTGCCGATTCGTCAGATATTGCGAATGTGGGTAGCCGCGCGTGTCCAGGGACTGGACAGCGATCCGTCCGGGAGGGATGTGGGATGTATTGATGTCACCACGGCAAACATCGGTGAAGCTCAGCAGCGACTGAAGACGCCAAACAGAACTATCTTTTCATCAAGGCAAGCATGATCAAGCATCGATGATACTGTACACCATATAGGTAAACACAAAATATGCGATTGAAGGTGCCGACAGATGACACCTATTGATCGTTCAAACAAAATTAACAACCTTTTCGCGGCCTAAAATCCCGGCCGGAAAGGATGTAAACTTACCGATCCGGTAAATAACAAAAAGTAACCGCACACACTATCTCTCTCTCTCTGCTATTCGTTGCCACGTCTCTCGTGACGTCATAGTTAATAAAGAGATGATTTTCAACACGTTCCGCTTGTCATTTGTCCTGTCTGCGATTTGGGATTTAGCCCGGCCCTGTATGGAAGACATATAGGCCTTGTGTACAATTCTGCATGCAATTAATAATAGACTTTCAGCATTCACGACAAAGAGTGAATAAACACAACCTTCAGACCTACACACACTTCTATTGATTTATTGTACGGTACCGAAGGTTATCTCGGAGAATAGGAGACTGGCTACAGTGATTGGACCATACATGTATTAATTCCGGGAGTGTCTTTGTGTAATATTTTAATTGTTCTCTAGTTGAATTTGGCAAATGTTCATGTCACAAACCCTGTCGTCGTCATAGTGATGTTGATTTTATGACATCTCTTCCGCCTGCTATTCTCTGAAAGTTACACCATAAACACAAGATATTTCATCGTTCAGCTGTTCAACGTGGGTAAATTTCACTTTGTGGCGACATAATTATTCCCCTTTATCCGTGCGCCGTACGTTTCGTAATTTTGTGGTACATCGTGGAACTTTGGATCAAGACTACCGTAATTTGTGTATGGAAGCTCAATTATCTGAAGTTTCAAATAGACTTTTTCTGCTATCCCCGAATGGTAATATCTGACAGATATCATAACTCCAGTCGTTCTCACAGGGGCCTGGGACATGAGTTTTGTGGTGAGAGAGGTGATCGAATGTCTCATAATTTATAGGGTCTCCTATATAGCTGTACCGATTTTATATATACACGATAGAAATCTGTTTTTCTTATAGTTGCTTTTTGGCTAGGATACGGAAGACTCCATATAATTAGACAATATATCTCATCTTCTACCCCCCCTTCACCCACAAAGAATCTTTATCCCGAGTCCGCTGTTCTCGTTCTAAAACCGGCGCTATGCAAATGTTTATTTATTGTGCAATTCATGGAACACACTCTTTGAGTACAGTACGGCCGCATCCATGGATTATTATCAGAAAGGGAATTTGACGGACGAGTCGGTGAACAGGTAAACTAGCGGTATACCGTATATACGGAAGAAATTTTGCTCTTCAAAAACAGTCCAGTCCATTTTGCCAATGACAAACGAGCCAGCATATATAGTCTTTGGATATGCCGGGACCGGGGACAAAATTGCAACTTTGTATCTTTCGTTGCCATGCGACGAGGAACACCTGTGCTTTCCGAAACCCTGTATTGATGTCACCACGGCAAACATCGGTGAAGCTCAGCAGCGACTGAAGACGCCAAACAGAACTATCTTTTCATCAAGGCAAACATGATCAAACATCGATGATACT
Source organism: Hanleya hanleyi (assembly GCA_036873755.1). Lineage (NCBI taxonomy): Eukaryota > Metazoa > Mollusca > Polyplacophora > Lepidopleurida > Hanleyidae > Hanleya > Hanleya hanleyi. Next base: position 14,973 of record JAVTVY010043855.1, read on the forward strand.
GTACACCATATAGGTAAACACAAAATATGCGATTGAAGGTGCCGACAGATGACACCTATTGATCGTTCAAACAAAATTAACAACCTTTTCGCGGCCTAAAATCCCGGCCGGAAAGGATGTAAACTTACCGATCCGGTAAGTAACAAAAGTAACCGCACACACTATCTCTCTCTCTCTGCTATTCGTTGCCACGTCTCTCGTGACGTCATAATTAATAAAGAGATGATTTTCAACACGTTCCGCTTGTCATTTGTCCTGTCTGCGATTTGGGATTTAGCCCGGCCCTGTATGGAAGACATATAGGCCTTGTGTACAATTCTGCATGCAATTAATAATAGACTTTCAGCATTCACGACAAAGAGTGAATAAACACAACCTTCAGACCTACACACACTTCTATTGATTTATTGTACGGTACCGAAGGTTATCTCGGAGAATAGGAGACTGGCTACAGTGATTGGACCATACCTGTATTAATTCCGGGAGTGTCTTTGTGTAATATTTTAATTGTTCTCTAGTTGAATTTGGCAAATGTTCATGTCACAAACCCTGTCGTCGTCATAGTGATGTTGATTTTATGACATCTCTTCCGCCTGCTATTCTCTGAAAGTTACACCATAAACACAAGATATTTCATCGTTCAGCTGTTCAACGTGGGTAAATTTCACTTTGTGGCGACATAATTATTCCCCTTTATCCGTGCGCCGTACGTTTCGTAATTTTGTGGTACATCGTGGAACTTTGGATCAAGACTACCGTAATTTGTGTATGGAAGCTCAATTATCTGCAGTTTCAAATAGACTTTTTCTGCTATCCCCGAATGGTAATATCTGACAGATATCATAACTCCAGTCGTTCTCACAGGGGCCTGGGACATGAGTTTTGTGGTGAGAGAGGGGATCGAATGTCTCATAATTTATAGGGTCTCCTATATAGCTGTACCGATTTTATATATACACGATAGAAATCTGTTTTTCTTATAGTTGCTTTTTGGCTAGGATACGGAAGACTCAATATAATTAGACAATATATCTCATCTTCTACCCCCCCCCCCCCCTTCACCCACAAAGAATCTTTATCCCGAGTCCGCTGTTCTCGTTCTAAAACCGGCGCTATGCAAATGTTTATTTATTGTGCAATTCCTGGAACACACTCTTTGAGTACAGTACGGCCGCATCCATGGATTATTATCAGAAAGGGAATTTGACGGACGAGTCGGCGAACAGGTAAACTAGCGGTATACCGTATATACGGAAGAAATTTTGCTCTTCAAAAACAGTCCAGTCCATTTTGCCAATGACAAACGAGGGCAAGCCTTTGGTGTAAGACTTCACCAATATATATAGATTTATATATATACTTCACCAATATATATATATATATATATATATATATATATATATATATGTATATATATATATATGTAGTGTAGAGATAGTATGAATATACATTAGGTCTCGTAGGCCTGTACATCCAATATTAGGTAGGATGTAAGTGTGTATATATGACAGGAGAACTGGGACACGGGACATGGGACACCTAAGAGATACATCATAAGTTGAATATAAGTACATGTAAGAAAGTACAGGTACATTAATGCTGGGACGTGGGATGCGGGATACTGGACCCATAAGCTATGTATACTATATATATGACATGCAGGAGAACTGGGACGCGGGACATGGGACATCTAACCAAGGTTGTACTGATATATTATAGTTGGTACGATATGTTCTAAGATGCGAGCGTATATCACAGATGAACTGGGACGCGGGACCTGGGACGCTTGAGAAATTACAGCTACATGCATGCCTCGCCCATCCACAGTTATATACGGTATATGTAGAGTGTGAATGTATGGTAGACGAACTGGGACGCGGGACACGGGACGCAATGTAATATGCTATGCATGACCAGTGTGACTGGCGAACTGAGATGCGGGACGCGGGGCGGAATACGAGGAAAGCTGGGACGGGGGACGAAGTAGCACTGTCGAAAATAATTGTGAATGCTAAAACTAGATAAAATACAAAGAAGTTAGTCTTCGGAGCTTCATGCAGTGGCATAAAAGCGTGATAATGAGACCACTTTGCATTCTTCATACAAAGTCACTGCCCTTCTTTTCTTGATAGTACCATTTCTCTACGTCAGTCCATCTACACAGCTATATTTACATTTCAAGCTAAACGAAAGGGGAAATTATTTTAGATACTAACAAAATACTTGGAACTCTGAAGCTCCTGGATCCTAGATTGCCGGAGATGCGTTCTAAGCGTTTTCCCTGAAATAAATCTGAATATAATGTATGCAGATTTATGGTTCTATTTTCACTTTTGTTTCGCATTTATATAAACAAGCATCGATATTGAAAAAAATCACATCTCATGTCTCTCTAGTTGTATTTAACGCGTGAAAAACGATGACCTTTACGTCATGTAACATTAGAAACCAGTACGCGTGATGATACGATTCATTTACAAAGCTAAAATAAGGAAATCACAGCTCAACAGGCGAGGGTCCAGGGGCCGCCAAGCCCGGAAGCTCCGAGGACATAGATCGCCCAAGATGCGTTCTAAGCTTTTTTTTCCGGAAATAAAACTGAACATAATGTATATGTACGCAGATTTATGGTTCTATTTTCACGTTTGTTTCGCATAAGCAAGCATCGATATTGAAAAAATCACACCTCAAGCCTGAATCCGTTTGGATTTTTAGCTACAGTTAGAGCATAAAAAACGATGAACTTTACGTCATGGCACACCAGAAACCAATATGATACCGATACGATCCATTTACACAAAGCCAAAATTGAAGCGAATCCTTCCAGTCCAACAAGCGAGGATCCGGTGGCAGCCTATAGGCTTCGGACGGTCCGGGAACCTAGATCACCGATGAGTTCTAAGCGTTTCCCGGAAATAAATCGAAACTTAATGTATGCAGATTCATGATTCTATTTCACTTTTGTTTCGCACAAGCACGCATTGATATTGAACAATTTCACACCTTATGCCTCACTCCATCTGACGTTCTGGTTTAACACATATATGCAAAACAGGCCTAAAACACACCACGACACGTGATACATATTGAAAGTCCAAGTTAAATAGTACGCTCACAAACCACATGAATACATGATGGTCTTCTTAATACACAAACTAGGATGAAAGTAACTCCGAAAATGGAAGTCATTGTGATAAATATTCTATATTTCGGCTTTGCTTATGCCATCATCAGGAATACATATAAACAATTGGAGTATACAGTCAGCTATATATACAAGTTTGAGTAGAAAAGGCGGCAAATATACAAGCGAGCATTGGAGTTTAGCAAACAATACCACTGGTGTGAGTTACACTCAATATATTAGTGAGTACTAGTCAATACAATGAAGCTCATGTTCACCTAAAGAGAATCAGGTCCTTAGATGCCATTATTCCATGATTTAGTTTGGGTATTTTACTCTTGATAGCAAGTGCTTCTTTGAACAGTAGTTCATTCCAATTCTTAGCTTGGTCTATTATTTTTGTATATATAGCTGACTGTATACTCCAATTGTTTATATGTATTCCTGATGATGGCATAAGCAAAGCCGAAATATAGAATATTTATCACAATGACTTCCATTTTCGGAGTTACTTTCATCCTAGTTTATGTGAAATTGATCTGTGGGAATAATGGATTCTTAATACACCTATAGATACTCTAATTACATAATCCACATTCGTTTATTTCACATATCATTTCAATACATTTTTATCTACGTGGAATCCCAGGGTTCATTTGTTTTTTTGCAGGTTTTTTTACCCTCCCCCCCCCCCTTGCTACGGGTTGGCGTGCCAAACATTTTCGATAATTTAAACCAATATGTAAAACAAAATCTGTTGTGCCAGGTGGTATAGTCGGTTTTGAATAAGAAAATATGATATTGATATCGATGAAGTACTTTACATAATTCCTTTCAAATGTTGTAAGGAAGTGGGATTATGGGTATTGCAGTGGAAAATATTGTACAATATATATTCGACTGGTATTTTGTTGAACAAAATGGGGAAAAATGACACCAACAAATGTCTTGTATGTATAATGAAGTAGATTTTATTGAACATTTCTTTGTGCAAAATACAATAGCGGCGCGTATTCAAATGAGAATTAAGCTCAATCCAAATACAATTCTATTTGGTATAAGAGAACTTGATTATGGTGCACTAAGTAGGCCTACTCTACCGGTTGACGAGGTTAATCACATTATTCTGATAGCAAAAATGGTCATTAGTATAGCAAAAATGGTCATTAGTAAATGGAAATTAACATAACATTAAACAGTTATTTGATTACGAAATGAGTTTGAGAAAGAAATTTTAACTGAATATGATATTGTAACCATATGTGTTCTATATTTGTATACCAAAGTACATTAGTCTTATCTTTGTACTAGTTGACATCGGCTGGCAATAGGGTAACAATTGAGTAACAAATCTGTTATCATTCTAACAATTGAGTAACAAATCGGTTATCATTTTAAAGTTACAGTTGTAACGCTTTTCAACATGAGTGTACAATAATTGATACAAATGTATCTTTTATATCTAACAGGTGCCTTCAAATATACAAAGAAACAGAAAGTATCAAAACATATATTAACATATATACAATGTAAAATTAATGTTAGCGACGTCCATATAGTTGGCATTAATATTGTGGCATTGTGTAACAAATTTGTTACAATACTAACGCTCTTGAAAACATTTATATCATAAGTGACCCAGTGTATCTATTCTTTGGAGAGTAGTACAGAAAAGAGAACAAAGTACCTGCAAATTAAAATGCAAATGTAGCAGAAAGTATCGACCTGAAACATAAATTTATCATTAGTAGACGAAAGTATATTTTACTGAAGTCAATTACATTGATGTATAAATGTGTCGTGCATTATTCGGTTTTGTCCCAGGTCACGGGGGCAAAACCAACTTTTTATCAATTCGTAGTTGTATGACAAATAAATGCTCAGTGGCGAGTCCAGGGATTCACTGGAAAGAAAATATACTAACATTCCGTCTATTGTTTTGACCTCGTGAAGGGGTAAATTCTTCAAGCTGTAAACATGCCTGATGTCATAAAGTCATTCAAGATATGACCTTATGACCTTACCGTCTCCGTTCAGCGAGGATCTTCTTTGAGCTTCAA
>JAVTVY010043856.1:0-20839 GCA_036873755.1 Hanleya hanleyi
CAGGATGCGATTTCCGCGCGTCGGCACGGACTGTATAGAGATCTGCAAATTAGGACGGACTCTGAGAGATACACCGGTATAGCATTGAACAGTAAAACTTTATTTGATATTTACTTGCTGTGTTGACCTAACTTAATTTGTATATGATTTTAGTATTGTAAATTAATATTTGATAGTTAATCCTCGATTTCACAAAAGCTTTCTGTTGCGTTTCTTCTATTGTCGTTTAGACGTAACAGAAATTGGGGCCTGCCCGCGAGCTTTGTTTACATTCCAGCTTTGCAATAAAGTTCTAAATTGATACACTGTCTGAATTTGTGAAGTCGAGGAGTAGTATATTATCAGCATGTCATTTAACCCAGCACAGTTTGCTTCAAAGCCTAGTCAGGAGGAATTTGACGAACTACGCAAAGAGGATTTGTTCGCGCTGTGTAAATTCATACAAATTAAAGTTAAAACATCTTGGAGAAAGCAAAAAATTAAGAAACTCATTATTGAACATTTTGTTAGCAAACAACTTTGGGATGAAAGTGATTTTCATTTAACTGAGGAAACAGCTGATTATTTGGAAATAAAGAAATTAGAATTGCAAAATCAGCTGGTATTAAAAAGATTAGAATTAGAGCTAGAGATTCTGAAGGATCTTGGCGCCCACCATTGTCCGATAATTGTAAGCTAATGACAAGAGGATCTTTTTGTCCATTGCTACTAAGAACAAACGATTGATTTGTAATTTTGTTTGCAGATTTTCGAATTTGAGCGAAAAAGATCGAAAAAGGAACACTGGAAAACACCAAGATATTATTTTTCTAAGTTTCAGGAGTTTCAAGATTTCTAGAAACTGTACTTGATGTCGGTTGTTATAGTACAAGTGAAATGAGGAAAAGTAGTCTGAAAGTGAATGTCCAGAGGATCTTTCGTCTTCGTTTTGTAGTATTTTGTTTGCACGTGTCATCGTTGGGTACTGGAAGCGAAGACAAGTCTCTTTAACACTTTGGCATGAGCTATGAAACATACTTAAGATTTTATAATTAGGAACGAATGCTAATTCTGTTCTGTTTACTGGGTTAGTTTGAGATATCTCTTGTAAGATGTCATGCTCGAAAATAGTAAGGTAGTACAAACTTAATACTAGTGAAGGGATCCGGTCCGTGCAGTAATGTTAACACTTTGAAAGTGTCTGAATGTCCCTCGGATCAAAACACGCAGTAGTCTACAGTTGTTGAGTTGTGACGTTGTGTCACAAGAGCGCCATCTCTTTGCGTAGCCGGCCTGTCGACAGACGAAACAGTAAAACAGTTCACTTGCAACGGCATGACGTAAAGTGAACTGATTTAAAAATTGATGAAATACATTTTAATTCAGAATCATTTGAACTCCTTAATACAGAAAGTGAAGGTATAGATATTCCGTATAGTAAATATATAGAATATGGCCCACCGTTTGACCCGCCGACTCTGATGCAACGTCACAACTCGGGAATATCATATTAATTTGAAGCGTACAACTTGGATTTTCGAATCGGACCAAAAAAGGTATCTTCCACAACAAGGCCCCATGTGGGATCTGTGTGCCAAATTTGAGAAAGATTCATGCAGTACTTCCTGAGGAATCACGATAAGAAAGATGCATGGGAAATTCAAGATGGTCGTCTGGTGGCCATATCGGACCTTCGAATTGGACCGTAAAAGGTATCTTGCACAACTAGATCCCAAGGGGAACCTGTGTACCAAATTTGACAAAGACCCATGCAGTAGTTCTTGAGAAATCGCGATAACAAATTTTCATGGGGAAATCCAAGATGGCCGCCTTGTGGCGAGGAATTTAAAAGGTGATATTAAAACATTTCTTGGAAAGAATGGCAACACTTTAGGATCTATGCCCAAGCAGGTTAGTTGACCAAGCAGCACGATTTCTGATGAGTACGCTCTGACACACAAATTATCATGTGTCAATGCTGTTAAGCCAAGTTCATTCCAGTCTAATCTCTCAGGTAACAAACCCAGTTCTTTCTGAAGGCCTAATACTTTTAATCCCAGCTACAAAGGTCAAAGGTCAAACACAAAGTCTCAGTCACCCACTTTTAACCCTCAAAATAAGTCTCCCGTTTGCAGCTATTGTAAAAGGGACGGCCATTTAATGGCTGATCGTTTTAAATTGAAAAGAAGACAACAAGATCAAGCCTTTCAAAAGCCTAGCGGTTTCCTCACTTCAAGATCTATGCCCAAGCAGGTTAGTGGCGTTCATAATGTATATGACGTTAAGATGGCCAAGGACACTGTTTCTATTAGTTCTATCAAGGATAAGGTTGTACAGTCTGTAAGTGTAGTTGGTTCTGACCCTGATAATAATGAAACTCGTGAAGAGCCCATGACGGTGAAATTACAGAACTCTGACATTCTGCTTAATTTGGATTCCAAGTTGTGTCATCTCGAGCCAGTGCGCCAGGAAGAACTTCGAACTCTGCTTGGTCAACATGAACATTTGTTTCCCGACATTCCTACTCGCACTGATACAATTTCACATGACGTCGATGTCGGAGATTCTAATCCAGTAAAGCAGCACCCATATCGTTTGAATCCCATTAAACAAAACTACCTAAAAAAATAGATTCAGTATTTATTGGACAATGACTTCATTGAACCAAGTAATAGTAAATGGAGTTCACCTTGTATCCTCGTTCCAAAGCCAGATGGCAGTTATAGGATGTCTACAGAAAGGTGAACACAATGATCAAAACAGACACATACCCTATTCCACGCATCGACGATTGCATTGATCAAGTGGGAAGTGCCAAGTTCGTGTCAAAGTTTGATCTTCTGAAAGGATTTTGGCAAGTTCCACTGACAGATCGTGCGAAAGAGATATCAGCATTCGTCGCTCCGGAGGGTCTGTTCCAGTACAAAGTTATGCCATTTGGAATGAAAATTTCTCCAGCCACGTTCCAGCGTCTCATCAACCGTGTTACTTCCGGTTCGGAAGGATGTGAGACTTATATTGATGATGTCATTGTCTACAGCGATACATGGGATCGCGCAGTGTTCAATGGGCTGAGCGACGCCAGCTGACCGTCAACATTGAAAAAAGTGAATTTGGGTCAGGGTCAGATAAAACCTGTAGATGCTAAAGTCAGTGCTATCTCGCTATTTCCAATACCAACATGTAAGAGATAACTGATACGTTTCTTGGGTATGGCTGGTTACTACAGGAAATTTTGTCCACATTTTTCCTTTTATTACTGAATCTTTAACTCGGCTCTTAAGAAAGATGGTAACTTTTGTATGTACCGATGAATGTGAATCAGCTTTTGAAAACCCGAAATACAAGGGTCTAGTCCGTCATTCATAATGCAGCCGTCGTCCATTAAAGAATATCCGCGTCCATAATCCAAAGACTTATTCCATATCCATATAACAGTATTAGCACCAAATTCAAAAAGACAATCATAGTATATAAATAAACAAATTGCTTATGGATAACAACTTCTAGTTTATTCAGGACAACGTTTCGATACAGGTACTAGTCAATGACTTGAGAACGATACTAGTACCTGTATCGAAACGTCCTGAATAAACTAGAAGTTGTTATCCATAAGCAATTTGTTTATTTATCTACTTCCCAACTTATAAATGCCACTTAAGGAAATCATAGTATACATAAACATAGGCAAGTTTCCTCCAAGCCATACTCAAGAGCGCGCCAGTTCTTTCAGCACCAGATTTTGATTCACCTTTTAAACTGGCTGTAGATGCTAGTGATGCCGTTTTGTTACAAGAAGGTATAGATGGTGTGGATCACCCAATGTGTTATTTTTCACGTAAATTTGACAAACATCAGATAAATTATTGTACAATTGAGAAAGAAAGTTTCGCAATGATATTGGCTTTACAACATTTTGATGTTTATGTTACTTCTTCATCGTTGCCAATTACTGTATTCAGTGATCACAATCCATTTGTTTTCATAAGTAACATGAAAAACAAAAACCAAAGATTGTTTAGATGGAATTTGGTGTTACAAGAATACAATATTGAAATCAGACATATTATGTGCAAGGACAATTTGATTGCTGATTGTTTGTTTCGCATATAATGTACATATGTTTGTCAACCTGTTTGCTGTTGTAAGATGGATTTTGTTTTGTAATAATGTTTTGAATTGTCAAGAAAGTTCCAAGTTTGAAACTTTCTTCTTTTTAAGAGGGGGAGTGTCATGGTATTGCAGTATCAAATTAGACACTGTGGACATTTCTGGAATAATAGAGCTACGTATTATGTGAGTCATCCTTCTGGAAGTTTCTCGAAGCTGTCGTGACCGATCTATCATAATTAAAATGGCCGATATAAGAAGATACCCGTATTACGATGGTAATTCGGTCACAGCGCCATCTACACATCTACACAGCGCCATTTGCACATCTATACGCTTGTATACACACTGTTTTATGGGATGATTATTTCGAGCTTTCTAGAAGTTGTTGTAATCGTATCTGGGTTAAATCGTACATCATTGCTGTACCAGTGGAAGTTTCTTGATTTGATACAATGTTCTCGAATGCCCGATAGAGTATAAATAGCTCGACGTTTAGTGATCGAGGAAGAGATTCAAATGGTTTCTATGTGGGTGCATTAGATTGTGCTACTGGACATTACCTTTGCCTGAGATTACTGACTGCTGGATTGTATATTCCTGTTGGATTATTCTTGTGTGTTTGACCGCTGTTTTATCTACCTGATTGAACTGACGGAAACTGGACAACAGCTGAGCGGTGTGGACTATCAAATTACAGGAACGCGATTTCCGCGCGTCGGCACGGACTCTATAGAGATCTACAAATTAATACGGACTCGGAGAGATACACCGGTATAGCATTGAACAGTAAGACTTTGTTTGACATTTATTTGCTGTATTGACCTAAACTAATTTGTACATGATTTTAGTATCTGATTGTTTCTGCTAAATTTCACAAAAGTTTTCTGTTGCGTGTTTTTCTCTTGTCATTTAGACGTAACAATGGGTGCATCCTACCTCTATTCTCTGACAAAACTTTAAACACAAGAGACTGTCATGCTGTAGTCCGAGATACAGCAGATTAAACAACCAAAGCCTTAAATAATTAACGTTGAACTACTATATTCTATTTACAAAAGGGCTTCGATCAGTAGCGGTATTTGACGACAAATATATCGCATTCAAATTCGGCACGATTCTTTATGCGTGCTAGAACCATACACGATTCACTATGCGGGATAGAACCATAGAGTTATCTATCACAACAAATATGCTTACGTCTGTAGCTTAGAGACATGTTCAGTATGTACTTTTGCGGGCAAAACAAATCGGTTCAATCTATGGCCTTTATCGACACAACGCGTAATTTATACATAGCTCAATAGCTCAAAGCCGTTTATATATGCATTGCTTCGTAGGCCAGATTCTTGATCAATTAAATAACGACTATTTTCAAAAGCCATGCTACATCATCTACATATAATCTCCCACGGGTACGTTGTTTGGGAAGATTTTGACAACTGAGGGAGTTATTTCCGCCAATTACGTTTGTGTTACAAGTTTTACAAGGACCGTTTTCCGTGAGAGTATGGTATACTTAGTGCAGTAACAAAATATTTAATTCATATTTCAGACGATTTTTTTAATATACGCGAATCATGGAAATGGTCACTGTTTGCAATTCTAGTGTGAACGGTACTAACCTGACAAACGCGAATACCGATGACAGTGTCCGTGCATTTCTTCTGGCGTACATATCAATTATCTCGGTATTATCTATCCTGGGAAACAGTGTAGTTATAATTACTATCCATCAAAGTTACTTTCTTCACCAGATTTCGTACTATTTCGTGTGTCACCTGGCCATCAAAGATTTTGCCACATCCGTCCAACACTGCATCACCACGATACCTGCTATGTACGCGGGCAGGTGGATCTTTGGAGAATTGGCATGTACGATCTCCGGTTTCATTCTGACCTGCTTGCTTACTACGGAATTATTGATAATAACGTTTATGAGTTTGGACAAATACTTAAAATGCACGAAACCCCTCCGTTACAACACACTGGTGACACAAAGAAGATTCACGTATGTCATAGTCTTCTGTTGGACTATTCCTCTGATAGTGAATGGATTGTCCCTACTCATCAACAACGGTTACTTCAAATATATTCCCAGCATTTCGACGTGTCATATTGAAATATCGCCTGACTTAACAAATGTGAGTTTGACAGTGCTTGGGTATTCATTCTTTATACCTTGCTTGGTGGCAATGTTCTTCTCCTATGTCCGAATATACCAAACGGCCAGAAAAGTGCAAAGTCAAACGTTTATCGCGAATTTTCAACAACCGGGATTACCTAGGCGGAACCACAAAGCAACCTTAACGATATGCATTGTTGTTGGAGTATACATTTTTTGTTGGTTTCCACTTAGTGTCTGCAGACTACTAAGCCTGGCGATAAACCAATGCGATGAAAATTCGTTCGGTGTTTTGAAGAATGTTGAAAGAGCGGCTCTGTGTGTGTATGTCATTCCTTATTTCATCAATCCTATAATTTATGGTGTTTATATGAGAGAGTTCAGAGGACAGAGTATTAAGTTATTTCGCACCTGGTTGAAGTGCTGTTCAGATCCTAACAGATACTAACCGTAACTTGATTCTTACTTGATATGAACACTGTAAGATGTATTGTTGTCGTCGAATTTATATGGAATAGCAGGAATAAGACTAAGGACGATTCTACAGCGCGTTAGTCATCGACAGCAGAATAAGTCCGCTTGGCGTTTCAGGATTTCGACGGTAAGATTTCATCATGCTGGTAATTTGTTTATCACCGAGTCAATACGTCCATATCAGTGAACACTGGAGGCTTGGTTAAGCTATTTATTATGTTGAATCAGGCAGCAATATTATACCAAATAATTTTAAGAAGACTGGAACTTACCTACAGACTCTGTGCGTGTACATTCTACAACGAATTCATGTGGCTGGTTGTATGTGTACTCATAACAGGAGCATGCAATTTAGATCAAAACTAGCTACTGAATATCGTTATCATACAGCCGCATCTACCGTGTAAATTCTTTATGTGGTCTTCTTAGACCAAGTACTTATGCTATAGGAGAACGCCATTCGGACGGCGGCAATCTGCAGATGGTGGGATCTGACGCGTGAGTTTGGCTATATTCGGCACACCAAATTCAGACTCGGCCTGCATGTATAAGACACTACACCAGGTTCTGTACAGACTGTAATGGTTCAACGTATATATACTCGTAACGTAGGAAACGCAATTTGGGCAATGCCTATATACTAAATATCGAATTTTATCAATAAACCTCTGTGCCCGTGCCTTACATTTACAGTTATGAATATGAATCGGTCAGTTACTGCCAACAATCGCATGGCCATGGCTTCACTAGAGACTTTGTCAAAGAGCATTCCGGTTTAATACAATGACACAGTATTATATATATATATATATGTCATGTGATTCGAAATTTGTTGTGTACGCTCTTGTCTGTGCGAACTGTGGAAAACAATATATCGGGCAAACAGCTGATTTACGTTCAAGATTAACAGTACACAGGCAGCAGATCAATAATGCGAACCATTGTTTTCTGCCAGTGAGTCGGCATATCAGAGAATGCGCTTTGCATCTAACCCCATCGTTTAAGGTTTTTCCTTTTTACAAAGTACCTGAGGGTAATCAGGCATTGTTAGATGTAAAAGAAATACTGTTTATTGACAAAATGGGCCCCCCTCTCAATGGTAGCCACAGGCCTTAATCCTTTTCTCTATCTATGAATCAGCTAGTATTATAATTTAGCTTACTAGCTTAGTTTCTTGTTCTCACTTGTATAGCTTAATAATGTGTAGAAAATCTATGGACAAAATTAGCATGTCTTAACTTGTGTAACCATAGATTTGTTGTTTGGGGACAACGTACACACGTTACGGTATATATAACCCATGTCATTGCAACTGTACAATATTCCTTGAAAAGAACGCAAAGTTCGAAACTGCAGTCGGAATAGAATGATGTAGAAAGTCAAGAAGGCTATTTGTTATTTTTTCTTATACACCTTCTCCACATCAGAAGATCGCTCTTTTATACCTATATATATATATATATATATATATATATATATATATATATATATTAGCAACAATATGCAAGGCAGAATTCAAGTAACAATTTTAGTACCGTTAATCGGTTCTTTCGTAAATTCTCGATGATCTCCTGTGTCAGTAATTGGGTCCCTTCGTAGATTTCCACTCGGCAGTACCGAATGGCGATCGGTTTATAGCATAAACTCCTTGAACATAATATACATATTATCTGTTTCACGAATGAAGAGATAAGCTCACTTTCGCGAATGTCCAACCATCGTTGTATCGATGTAGTTAATCTTGTAGAAAGGGAATATACTGAACTTATCTTTGACGCATGTGCGGATATGCTTCAGAAACGTTTCTACTTCTATAACGTGGGATAGTGGACGTTTCAGATCCACAGAGTGCGCAGGGTCCCCAAGACAAACTGTCAGGCTACTGGGAACGCACTCGGGCACTGATCCTGGCCAACGAGGGAGTTCGATTCAACCTGTCACCTTGTCTGGATCAAGGAGGTTGGAAAGGAAGACCTGTAATGACAACCAAAGCAAATTAATGCAATACTGACATATAATTCTTTGAGCAGGTATACAGGATTCAAATCGTGGTAGCGTATAATCCCTGCAAAGAAGATCCCTACTCTATGAATTATCTGTACTCTTACAGTTATCTTTAACCGAAGTTCAATAGAAAATATATACAAAATATATATAGCCCTAGCTATAACGCGAGCAGGCCTGGTCACAGCCACAGTCTGGTCACGACCGGTTCCCTCATGGATGGGTCCAGCTTCTATCTTCCTTCCCCAGGGCTCTGTAGTAGGATCCAGCGTCTATCGTCCTTCCCCAGATATACGTGGAAAGGTCCAACGTCTGCCTTCCTTCCCCAGGTCTTCGTTCACTCCCGTATGGATGAACACTGCGTCGTGTTTCGTCCAACACGACCTGGCCCTCCCGTGGTTATGTCCGACGTGTGTCTTCCTTCCCCCGGTCTTCTTCCCTCGGGTGGTATGGACTTCTCGTCGTCGTCGTGTCTCGCCTTACACGACTAAGCCCCTCCAAGCGTTGATAACCGTCAATGGATGCGGACGGCCTGGGCACGACAGTACTATCACAGTACAAAGGCTTCTACGGCACCGGCCCGTCTCTCTGTAACACCGCAGGACTATTCAACTGCACGGCTCACCACAGCAGCAGACGGCACCCCTCGTAGGAATACACCCCCAGGCTTCAGCGACCCCGCTCACGGCGACTCACTCCGCGGCCCCGCTACAAGGACGAATCATCAAGGCTAGAGTTACGGCTACACGGTCCACATAGGATCGGACATCAATAACCGACGGTGGATAGGCAGGCACCTGGTCTAGTAACCCTCTCCCTATACTACTGTATGGGCACCTGGAATCGGCACCCTCTCTCTATACCTCTGTATGGTCAACTGGTATGGGAACCCTCCTTCTATACTACTGTATGGTCAGCTGGCCCTTGAACCCTCTCTCTATACTACTGTAGGGTCATCCGCAATAGATGGGCATCAGGTCAAGGATTCCCCCTCTATATACTACTGTATGAGACAGTAGTAATCTATCATTGGCCGTGAATTACTCAATATATTGTGGCGAAATTGTATTTTTGCTGATTTCTCCTGAGTGAAATAAACTTGAATGTGTCATTAGGACCAAATTTCCCCCCTCCCTGGTTATATGGAAATGTATGGTGATATAGAAATATTTTGGTCAAAGTTTATTATTGTTACCTGTGCTAAAATTACTGGTCAGGGCCCTGTAGTTGTGAAGCTCTTTGTATGTGAATATTGGTACAGGGATAGTTTTATTGTCTGTATCTAACTTTAATTGGGGTTGTCGTAATTGTAATTCGCGCCCTGGTCCTTTGCCACGCCCATCTTTTTGAGTACAGGCCGGGAAGACCCCAGACTCGTTCAAACGTAAGTTATAGTTATTTATCTTTGGAATTGGATAAAGTTCTTCGCTGTGTATTGTCTAGACATGTGAAAGAAATTATTGGTTAAGTATCAGCAGCTGAAGTTACGTGGCCACAAAATTATTTAACTATTTCGGCTGATGTCAGGCCTTACGATCTTTCCGCCATGTTTGATATATTTCAAGCTTGTCATTTTGACAAATGTTTTCGGCCGTGAATATCATTTTCACCTTACAACGATACTTAAACAATAAATTCCCATGTTCAGAGTTATTATTACTTACTGTTTATGGTTATTATCGATCGTAAAGTGCGATATATTTCCCAGTTTTGTGAGATGTGACGAGCTCTCTCGTCGTTGTTGTTCATAAACCAGCATGTTTACCGCCGTTTTCGGTAAATGCCGCCTGACGTTCTCGTCACTTTGCGACATTCATTCCCGCTCTTTGTAGCATGGAGAGTAAACTTAAGGGACCTAACTTGAAATTTAAGGAATGCTGAATTTAACTGTATCAAGTTGTTTCCCCTTTTCTAAATATTCCTGTCAGAAATGTATTGTTCAAAATTAGTATGAGGAAACAAATTCCTGTATTTTCTGTAGCTACCATCTTGCAATTTTCTTATGCTCATGAATATTCATAGTATTTTCGGTTTTAGCCAATCAAACCTCTGAGTTTATCTTTGGGACTGCTGGTACCAGGTACCGTACCTTATGAATATTCATGAGTATTGCCTATAAATACAGGCTCTATTCCCATTATTTTCTCGGATGATCTCGGACCATCATCTGGGCAACATCTCAATTACTATAGTAAAGCATTGTACTGTTAAACTGATTGGAGTTCCTTTCTGACCGAAGAAACATGGATGTAGGTTTTGGAACAAGAAACTGAAGAAAAGTACAGTAATGATTAATTTGTCAGCCACAGTAGGGTTAAATTGAGAGTTCTGACACCAGCTTTCCCAAGTACTGTTTTGGGACTGAGAGTTCCAAGTTGTGACATTGGACTTCCCATTACATTATTGGGACTGATATTCCCAGTTTTCTAGGAGTAATCTATACAGTTACAAGTTTGACTGACTCTGTTGATGCCATATTCTCAAGTTGGGACTGAGAGTCCCAGGTGAACTCAATTACCCCTGAAATCATCAATTTGGGACTCGGAGTCCCAAGTGAACTAAATTATACCAGAAGTTAATATTTTGGGACTAGGATTCCCAAGCTGGGACTGGAAGTCTCAAGTGAACTCTGTAGTCTCATAACTTATTAATTTGGGACTGGGAGTCCCAATTTGACTCCGTGATCTCATAATCCTTAATTTGGGACTGGGAGTCCCAAAATTAACCCTGTGATGCAGTGTACCAGAATCCAGTGACTGTTTTCACACAAATATTAAATTTCAACTTCTGGGACTGAACTATTCAAGCCGTATTTTCCTGGGAAGTGTTGCTAATAAATATTTGACGTTATTCCTTCTGAAGTACAGTTTCAGATTGATTGGGACTGAAAGTATCAAGTACCGGAAGTGAATAAATACCCATATCTCAGGCTGACAAGTTTTTCATATTTATCACTATATTAGACTGAACTTTTCCGTGAAAATCAGATCAGAATATCACCAGTTAACCTCGTCATATACCTATATACATGTTGCCTTTACGAATAAAACTATTTGCTGTTTATTTGTTGAACTTTAAAACGGGACTTAACTTGCTCATTGAATAGAGATATCTTGAATAGTGAATGACTGAATGAATATCGACAGGACTTGACTTATATGACGAATCACACAGTAGCGGGCGTCTCCATGAAGAAATGCTACTAACGAATGGGAAAATCCATATACCACTGAGAAAATTCACGCTACCAATTGAGTTTTGAGTTAGTACTGGTGAAGAAGTACTGTAACTGAGAAATCGCATATTCGGTGGTGATATTGGATCGAAATCCGCTACAACTTGGTGGCAGCGGTGGGATTAAAGCTGAATTTAGCCGTCAAGCACCAGTTTATTTGGATCATTCACTATGGAGCAGGGTAGAGGAATTGAGGACATTGACAGTGATGATGAAATAACCTTCAGAATACCGCCTCGGGATGAAACTGAAGATCATGATGCAGGTCCGAGATCATCTCCACATGAGTTTGCTCATGGCGATGCTACTCATGTGTCGCATTCAAGTCGTCGTCACCTGAAACCAGAGACATATAACGGGGAAACTTCTTGGGATGAATACCTGAGAATATTCAACACCATCTCCAGAATAAATGGATGGAAGAAGACGGAACAGGCAGACTATCTGTTCACACATCTCAAAGGCCCAGCACGACAACTGGCATGTACATTATCTGATGAACAACTGAATTTCGATAACCTGGTCCTAGTCCTGGGAAACAGATTCGGTCGACGAGACCAGGCTGAACTTTACCTGGCTGAATTACGGGGAAGACGCCGTAAAGATAAAGAAGGACTGCGGGAACTGGGACAGGCTATTCTGAAGATTTCAACTCTAGCTTATCCAGGGATGTCGTCAGAGCATCAAGAAACATTGGCGAAGATTCACTTCATAGATGCGCTGGATGACTATGAGATGCGGATGTTGGTTCAACAGGGAAAACCAGATAACTTACAACAAGCAGTCACCCTAGCACTAGAAATAGAGGGGTATTGGAAAATTGAAGCTCAACGCCGTGGAGATGTTCCACGACGTCGAAATGTCAGAGAAATTATGCCAGTTCCAAAAGACGATGAAATAGGGAAAAGATTGGAAGCCTTGGAGAAAATGATGAAGGAAATGTCTGCGGTACAGCATTCTTCCAGCAATTCCGACGTGTACCAGTCCAGAGGTAACAGACAAGTACCATTCTCTCCCAGGGATGTGGAATGTTTTTCGTGTCACCGGAAAGGTCATTTTCGTCGTGAATGTCCAAGGAATAAAGGTCGTCAACAACAGCAGTTTATGGGAAACGGGGAACAACCGACCCGGAGGGGCGAGGTTCGGTTGTAGAGCCTAAACAGCCCCAACAACACATGTCAACTTCACAGAAGATAGACAATCCAAATATTAGTTCGGATAGAAGTTCATCAGAGCTGGACACTGTAGAGTCTGCAATTAATCCAGAAGTAACACGGTGCAAACCTGTACTTGCGATAGAGATGGGTAATCCGGAAAGTGGGATGTTCGTTACTGGACATATTGGTAGTAACAAAGTTTTGTTTCTCGTGGACACTGGGTCACGATAATTTCAAGTCACGTCTATGGCTGTATACCAGCATTAGAGAGACCGAAATTGGTTCCCACAGAATTGAGATTACAAGGTGCAGATCATAACCCACTAAAGGTGGTAGGGATGTGTCAGCTGGATATAGGGATCCTGTCGAGTCCTACTTACATGGAGGTTATCGTGGCAGATATCAAATGTGAGGGGATCATAGGAATGAACTTTTGACTAAATTTGATTGCGAAATTCATCCCAGACGGAGATGTATAACCTGTGAAGGGCAGCAGCTTTTATGCTCTAGGCTGTCAGATGTATCAAGTTGTTGTCGGCTTGTAATAGACCAGACAGTAACCATACCAGCTGGTCAACAGGTAGTTGTAACCACTACACCTTCAAAAGGGCAGGAATTAGTGGGAAAATGGGCTATATGTGAACCTCTCCTTAAAATTCCCAAAAATGCAGACTTGTTAGTTGGGAGAACACTGGTCGATACAGAAGTAGTAGAAATTCCAGTGACTGTGTTAAATTTGGGAGTGGAACCAGGAACCATTTACAAGGGAACTACGGTAGCTGAACTGAGCCCAGTGTTCAATATTAGCGACCCTATGGCATCTGAAGATAAAACAGCATTGGAGAGTGACATTAGTTTCCTTACTTTGAATAACATTTCATCTAGTACTACGACAGATGATGTACCTGATCATATGAAAGCCATGTATGAGGAGAGTACCAAACACATGAAAGATGAGGATACGCTGAAAGTGAAGTCCTTGCTGCTAGAATATCAAGATATATTTGCCAAGTCTGATGCAGATCTGGGTAGAGCTAACGGAGTCAAACATAGCATCAACACGCAAACAGCATTCCCATTGCGTCAACAGGCAAGAAGATTACCATTTCCGAAGCAGGAAGAGGCAGATAAACAGATTGCAGACATGTTGGAGAGAGGGGTAATAGAGAGATCTTCAAGTCCATGGGCATCACCAATTGTCCTCGTCACTAAGAAGGATGGTACTTTAAGATTCTGTATTGACTTCAGAAGGCTAAATCAGGTTACGGTGAGAGATGCCTACCCCCTGCCAAGGATTGATGACTCGCTTGATTCACTGCATGGTGCAACCTGTTTTTCAACACTTGACCTTGCTAGCGGCTACTGGCAGGTGGAATTAGAGGAGGATGCCAAGGAGAACACAGCTTTTATCACGAGAAGTGGGCTCTATCAATTTAAGGTTATGCCATTCGGCTTATGCAACGCGCCTTCCACTTTTGAACGCCTTATGGAATTAGTTCTAGCAGGGTACCAGTGGGAAATTTGGCTGATCTACATTGATGACATCATAGTATTTGGCAAATCTTTCGATGAGGCTATCAACAATCTACGCAAAGTATTCCAACGCCTGAAAGCAGCGGGACTGAAACTCAAACCCAAGAAGTGTCATTTGTTTCAAAATGAAGTCAACTATTTGGGACACATAATTTCACCCAAGGGTGTTTCAACAGAACCCCAGAAAGTTCAAGCTATCAAGGATTGGCCTACACCAACTACAGTTACGGAAGTAAGACGTTTTCTTGGTTTGGGATCCTACTATCGACGTTTCATACAGGACTTCGCAACCATTTCAAGGCCATTACATATGTTAACCGAGAACAACAAGGAATTCAAATGGACTGAAGAATGTGAAACCTCTTTCAGAACCTTACAACTAAAATTAAGCAGT
Source organism: Hanleya hanleyi (assembly GCA_036873755.1). Classification (NCBI taxonomy): domain Eukaryota; kingdom Metazoa; phylum Mollusca; class Polyplacophora; order Lepidopleurida; family Hanleyidae; genus Hanleya; species Hanleya hanleyi. Next base: position 15,012 of record JAVTVY010043856.1, read on the forward strand.
ACCCCAATCTTAGCATTTCCAAGTTCCCATGGCGATTTCATTCTTGATACAGATGCAAGTAATACCGGGATTGGAGCTGTTATATCCCAAATTCAGGAAGGTCAAGAGAAAGTTATTGCCTACGCTAGCAGAACTCTTAGTAAATCCGAGAGAAATTATTGTGTGACACGCCGAGAGTTGCTTGCTGTAGTGACCTTTGTCAAGTACTTCCGACACTACCTGTATGGTAGACATTTTACCGTGAGAACAGATCATAATGCTCTCAGATGGTTGATGAATTTCAAAGAACCTGAAGGTCAAATCGCTAGATGGTTAGGTTTGCTCAGTACATTTGATTTCGAGATTATTCACCGCCCTGGTAAACTACATGGGAATGCAGATGCCCTATCCAGAATCCCGTGCAAGTGGTGTGATAAGTTTGGCTATACGGATACCACAGTCAATGCAGTTGAGGAAGTTCTGAAATTGATCCCAGAGACTATAGATGTTGAGACCCAACCCGATCACTCTGGACCCGTGGGAACCATAGAAACAAAGATCAAGTGGATTCCTAAAAATTGGACGTACAAACAGAAGTATCAGCGCCGACGTAAACCTCAACCATATGCAGCACAAATACGAGCTGTTACAACAAGACAACAAACCAAAGTACAACAGAAGAAACATGAAATGGCAGCACCATCTTTGCCAGAAGTTTCCTGTTCCACAGAGTCCCACGACAGATGGTCTGATCGCAACATCGCTGATCTTCATAGGAAGGACAAGGACCTCCAATGGATAATAGAAACCAAAACAAAAGATGAACACAGACCCGACTGGACTGAAGTTTCGTCGCAGAATCGAGCAACAAAATGCTACTGGGCACAATGGAATAGGCTATCATTCAGAAATGCTGTACTTCAACGTAGATGGGAAACCGAAGATGGACATAATCACCATTATCAGATTCTACTGCCGCCTGAACTGAGGAAGGAAGTCTTCCAGCAGTTGCATGCATCAAAAACAGCAGGTCATATGGGATGTGGGAAGACTATTCCCAAAATTAAGATGCGTTATCACTGGTATGGCATGAGTAAAGACATCCGTCTGTGGTGCAAGCAGTGTGACAAATGTAGTTCCCGGAAATCACCAAGCCATAGGCCAAGAGTACCCATGAGACAGTATACAGTTGGTGTACCACTGGAACGCGTTTCAGTGGACGTATTGGGTCCATTGCCAAAGACGAGGAAGGGTAACCTGTATATCCTCATCTTGCAAGATTATTTCACCAAGTGGGTCGAGGGATATGCCATACGTAACCAAGAAGCAGAAACTGTTGCTGACAAAATCGTAAAGCAATTCATCTGTCGATTTGGTGTGCCAGAGCAGTTACACTCCGACCAGGGTACCAATTTCCAATCTAACGTTCTTAAGGAGGTATGTCAGTTATTGGATATTCAGAAAACTGGTACTACGCCGTACCACCCACAGTCGAACGGAATGGTGGAACGTTTTAACAGAACTCTTGAAGACAGACTAGCAATGATGGTGGATAAAAATCAACGCAACTGGGACGAACAGCTACCATTTGCTCTGATGTCATATAGATCAGCCATACATGATGTTACACAGGAGACACCAACCATGATGATGCTGGGAAGAGAGATAACTCTTCCAGTAGACCTAATAACCGGTAGACCAATACAAATGCCGACCACGGAAGGAACCGAATATGCCGCTGAGCTACGTGATCGCTTAGAAATAGCCCATGAAAGGGCCAGAGAATTTCAAAGGAAAAACGTAGAGCGACAAAAGCGGAACTATAACGTTGGGAAGAAGGGGAAAGTCTTCGAGATCGGTGATGCAGTTTGGCTGTACGATAATGCGCGTCACAAGAAGTTATCTCCGAAGTTAGCCTGTACGTTGGACAGGTCCCTTCCAAATCATTGGGAAAATGGATGACACTGTATATCGTTTGCAGAAACATCCCAATGCCAAGAAGAAACTGGTCCATTATGATCGATTGAAGCTGTATGAGGGAACCGACTTCACATCATAGACAGTGTGATTGCACGACAATCTACCGACTTGGACTGTGGACAAAACAGACAAATATATCAAATGAACATGTTTCATTGAATTAATAATACATATTACATGAGAACAAATTTACAGTTTTAAAGACAATGCTGAACTGTTACCTAATGAAGGCTTTATATTTACAGATGTCGGTAGTCCAGGGACACCGTTGTTGGACGAAGGTAGAAGGTCAGGTGTTGCAGTGGACAAAAGTCGGAGGATATCTAGTGTTCCAGTAATAATATCATCAGAATCATCTCCACAGACCACGGTTGAGTCCAGAGTCCAGACCACCAGCGTTCATCAGATTGACCTGGATGTATCAGATGCAGAGGCTATTCCGAGGAACAAAATTATTTTGACACCTGTGGGACATATACCATCAACCACTACAACAACTCTTGACTTCCCGGAGCAGCTGATAATCACGTACGAGAGTCAGGCTGAGGCTGACGATGTGGCGGAAATTGTGACACCTGATTTCTGGTCTTTCCTGACAACTCCACCAGTCACCACCATTGCACAGTGTGCTACCATTACATCGAATGATGAATCAACGCCAGCTACTTCCCCTTTGAAGCCAGTGACAGTAACCTCGAATCAAGAGTGTAGACCAGTCATCAGTTCAACTATTCCATCCATGACGTCAGCGCCCACGCCCGTTGTCAATTTGAACAACTCAGCTGCAAGTGTGACCTGTTCTGTCACCACCAATCAACACCCTGTTGATATCATTCCAGCATCTGTTTCGACCAGCTCTTCCACCATGGTCACCAGTTCTGTCGTTACCAACTCCCTGGATAATCAATCAACTGGAAACATCTTCCCCAGCTCTTCTACCTTGGCCAGCAGTTCTGCTCTTTCCAACCCTATGGTTTGTTAATGTATTGGAAACGTCTCGAGTTTGGGTACATGTATATACCAGTATAGTAATTTCTGTCCAACACGGGTAACCAGTTCTATCACACCTCAAGTAACAAACACCTTTGAGAGAGCCAGTCCAATGGAGGAAGGTGGCAACTCCATACCAACGATCATAACATCTAGGAGTGACGAGGCTGTTGGCTATCCACACATCCACAGAATGAAGACAACATCTTATTCCGATGGCAAGATTACCACTGTGAAGGAAGAAGTGATCGAGTCCTATGCTTCCTCAAAGTGTGCCCTCTGCGGTACCCGGAGGGTGTCATCTGAAGAGTAGAGAAAAGAAACACAGAACATTCCTTATCAGATAATATATTTGTTGTGACTTTAAATTTCATAATTTGATGATTCTATTTTCAAAAGTTAAGAACAATTTAGATTTGAAACTGTTCGTCAGATGGATATTCCTGCGTCATGAACATATCTTTTGAGACTTGGACAGATCTGGAACTGTGTAAATAAGTTAACTTGAATGCGGCGTTGTATCTAATTCTATCTTTCTTAACTTGAAAACCTGCCAGAGACTATTCATTGTGACATTTTAAGCATATAAGTACATCACACCCACCTTCATCTCTATATCATCTTCAATGTCTTTGAACGAGGTTTGGGGATTTCCTAGTATCACTGGAGACCTTTGTATACATTTCCGTCCTTGATTAGTCGTTATGACATGTTGTTGCCTTGCTCGGGACGAGCAATTTTTGTGGAAGGGGATGGTGTGGCGAAATTGTATTTTTGCTGATTTCTCCTGAGTGAAATAAACTTGAATGTGTCATTAGGACCAAATTCTCCCCCCCCCCCCCCCCCCTGGTTATATGGAAATGTATGGTGATATAGAAATATTTTGGTCAAAGTTTATTATTGTTACCTGTACTAAAATTACTGGTCAGGGCCCTGTAGTTGTGAAGCTCTTTGTATGTGAATATTGGTACAGGGATAGTTTTATTGTCTGTATCTAACTTTAATTGGGGTTGTCGTAATTGTAATTCGCGCCCTGGTCCTTTGCCACGCCCATCTTTTTGAGTACAGGCCGGGAAGACCCCAGACTCGTTCAAACGTAAGTTATAGTTATTTATCTTTGGAATTGGATAAAATTCTTCGCTGTGTATTGTCTAGACATGTGAAAGAAATTATTGGTTAAGTATCAGCAGCTGAAGTTACGTGGCCACAAAATTATTTAACTATTTCGGCTGATGTCAGGCCTTACGATCTTTCCGCCATGTTTGATATATTTCAAGCTTGTCATTTTGACAAATGTTTTCGGCCGTGAATATCATTTTCACCTTACAACGATACTTAAACAATAAATTCCCATGTTCAGAGTTATTATTACTTACTGTTTATGGTTATTATCGATCGTAAAGTGCGATATATTTCCCAGTTTTGTGAGATGTGACGAGCTCTCTCGTCGTTGTTGTTCATAAACCAGCATGTTTACCGCCGTTTTCGGTAAATGCCGCCTGACGTTCTCGTCACTTTGCGACATTCATTCCCGCTCTTTGTAGCATGGAGAGTAAACTTAAGGGACCTAACTTGAAATTTAAGGAATGCTGAATTTAACTGTATCAAGTTGTTTCCCCTTTTCTAAATATTCCTGTCAGAAATGTATTGTTCAAAATTAGTATGAGGAAACAAATTCCTGTATTTTCTGTAGCTACCATCTTGCAATTTTCTTATGCTCATGAATATTCATAGTATTTTCGGTTTTAGCCAATCAAACCTCTGAGTTTATCTTTGGGACTGCTGGTACCAGGTACCGTACCTTATGAATATTCATGAGTATTGCCTATAAATACAGGCTCTATTCCCATTATTTTCTCGGATGATCTCGGACCATCATCTGGGCAACATCTCAATTACTATAGTAAAGCATTGTACTGTTAAACTGATTGGAGTTCCTTTCTGACCGAAGAAACATGGATGTAGGTTTTGGAACAAGAAACTGAAGAAAAGTACAGTAATGATTAATTTGTCAGCCACAGTAGGGTTAAATTGAGAGTTCTGACACCAGTTTTCCCAAGTACTGTTTTGGGACTGAGAGTTCCAAGTTGTGACATTGGACTTCCCATTACATTATTGGGACTGATATTCCCAGTTTTCTAGGAGTGATCTATACAGTTACAAGTTTGACTGACTCTGTTGATGCCATATTCTCAAGTTGGGACTGAGAGTCCCAGGTGAACTCAATTACCCCTGAAATCATCAATTTGGGACTCGGAGTCCCAAGTGAACTAAATTATACCAGAAGTTAATATTTTGGGACTAGGATTCCCAAGCTGGGACTGGAAGTCTCAAGTGAACTCTGTAGTCTCATAACTTATTAATTTGGGACTGGGAGTCCCAATTTGACTCCGTGATCTCATAATCCTTAATTTGGGACTAGGAGTCCCAAAATTAACCCTGTGATGCAGTGTACCAGAATCCAGTGACTGTTTTCACACAAATATTAAATTTCAACTTCTGGGACTGAACTATTCAAGCCGTATTTTCCTGGGAAGTGTTGCTAATAAATATTTGACGTTATTCCTTCTGAAGTACAGTTTCAGATTGATTGGGACTGAAAGTATCAAGTACCGGAAGTGAATAAATACCCATATCTTAGGCTGACAAGTTTTTCATATTTATCACTATATTAGACTGAACTTTTCCGTGAAAATCAGATCAGAATATCACCAGTTAACCTCGTCATATACCCATATACATGTTGCCTTTACGAATAAAACTATTTGCTGTTTATTTGTTGAACTTTAAAACGGGACTTAACTTGCTCATTGAATAGAGATATCTTGAATAGTGAATGACTGAATGAATATCGACAGGGCTTGACTTATATGACGAAT
>JAVTVY010043857.1:0-20740 GCA_036873755.1 Hanleya hanleyi
TTTTAAATGAAGATTGGTTGTGTGTACCAGGAATTAGAATGGGAAAGGGATACTGCAATAAAACCCATATTCCATGTCGATACTACAGGTTATGCGATCAAAGATGCTGAGTTATGGCCTGTCACAATAGTTTATGTACCGAATCCTATCGAGTAAAACGTTTCCTTTATTATTATTATTATTTCCTTTATTTCCTCCTGGTGGAGAGCATATGCATAGTCATACATGTAATCATTTCTCGGTAGGGGAGCAATCAGTATTTACATTTGGGAAATTGTAATTATTTACACAGTTTAGCTGACGTTATTCATTTTTCTCCGACTTTATCGTATCGCTCTAGTACGCATAAGGTTCATTTGAAATATAATTTGTTCACCTCCTGTATATAATTTAAACACGTTACTCTGAAGAGTTCAACATCTTTTTTGACAAGTTCATAGTTTATTTTCCCTCCAACCAATGTGTGTAATAAATCCCAGTCAGAGAGGGAATGAAGAAACACACTAAACCCGATGTCTTGCATATTAATAAAATCACACCACAGTTCATCTCTTTGTTGTTCAGTAGAGTCACACTGGAGGACTATATGTTCTAGGATATCCACATACATTTTACCACACTTATGACAGAGTTCGATTTCTTCAGTTTTTCTAATTGTCGCACATATTGTCACCATATATTGGATACTATTGCGGTGTTGTGGGTATTTATTCGCCAGTTTCCACCACACACAAAGTGTTAACGTCGGGTGAATTTTCACAAATCTACCGAAGTCACTGTCTAGCGTCATCCTCAGTAGCCATTCACGTTGTTCATGCTCATGAACAGTTTGTTTGACAATTATCTTCCATTTGACTTTGGACGGGAAGATGCATTCACTTGTGTAATCGCGACGGAAAAGAATTGCTTACACAATTGTTGGAGGCAAATTTTTACACCAAGGTGGAAACCGAATAACGGTGAAACCAACATCTTCATAACACGCTGTAAATCAAATCTTTTCACCACGAAGGAGACCAAATGCTTATACAGTCACGCCACTAATTCCGATCCAATGTAAGTTCCGACCCAGTGTAAGTTCCGATCCAGCATAAGTTCCCATACACTTTCCGAAAGATGGCTTCTTCCCACGATCACGATCGCGTAAAATCTTAGAAGGTTTGGTGCATTCGAACAAGTTGATCAACCTTCCAATCATGATCAAATTATACTATACATTCATTGGATTCGTTAGGAGATAGCATTGCATACTCACTCCATACACACGACTGCATCGGTCTATGTGCCAGGACCATGACCCGCCGTCATGTAATAACAGTCTCGTGTGCAATAGCGTTTCCAATCAAAGTGTTCATGTTTTGTTTCTCGTATGAACTATAGTTATCTTACGGTACTATCTATTTGATATAAATTTATTCACTCGAGTTTCAATCTACAGGCTTCTCGTCACATCGTTGACATGAACTAACGGATCCAGTTTCGAACCACCATCATGGATGGCCAAGCTGGATCATATCATGGCCTATACACAGGCAATCCTGACACTGATCAGTACTGTGCGGTAACTGCATATTTCTGCAAAGAAAGGCCATGAAAAACATTGACCATGGAGCCAGTTGCTTACCGTACACTGTAATTTTTTACTGTAAAAGTGCAGTAAGTTACTGCTTTCTTTCATAGTAACTTAGCAGTAGTTGCATATATTTTTTAAAATACAGTATTTATTGGCATGAATATAAAATACAGTACACTTAACACATTTACTAATTGGCATAACTTATTCCTTTATTTTACTTTACGGCAGATTATAATTTACAGCATACGAAGAAAATTAAAGTAATTCCCATCTCTTACATTTTGTATTGCTTTGCTTGTGAAATATAAGTACAGAATATACTACTGCAAATTGATTGTTCATCAATTCATTCTTCTTTGTCCAAACTTGATTATGGCTCTATTGTTTACAACGGTGCAGGCAAGTCAAACTTGGCAAAGCTAGATCCTATTCTTCATCAAGGACTAAAACTTTGCCTTGGAGCGTTCAGAACATCCTCTAAAGAAAGCTTATATGTCGAAGCAGATGAATTTCCTTTAGAATTCCGAAGAATTAAACTATCACTGCAATATATCACAAAATTGCAATCAAATCAATCGAATCCTGCATATAACTGTGTTTTCAAACCTCAGTTCGTGGATCTTTATTTGAAGAAACCCTCCATTATTCCACCACTTGGAATTCGTATGAAACCACACATTGTAGCAGCTGGTTTTAAACTTTGTCAAATATTACCTAACAAGCTCTTACCAATTCCTCCATGGCAGTTAGTTCAACCAGAAGTAGATATTTCTCTAACGAAATATTAAAAAAGCAGACACGAGCCAGCTCTTGTATACACAAGAATTTGGCCTACTGAGGGAGAAATACAGATCGCATCAGGCTATTTATACAGATGGTTCTAAAGATGGTGAGAGAGTAGCATGTGCTACTATCTTTAGTTCCAAAGCTAAAACCTGTCGACTACCAGCTAAAAGTTCGATATTCACTGCAGAAGCAAAAGCTATATTGTTGGCTTTAGAAGGTATTCGTTCCACTAAAAGCAAAAAATATGTCATATTCTCAGATTCACTGTCATGCCTCCAAGCGATTAAAAGTGGAACTTCGACTCATCTCACTATCTTGATTATTCTACAACTACATGACTGTAGATTTGATCAACAGATTGATATTGTGTTCTGTTGGTTGCCTAGTCACGTTGGCATCAAAGGTAATACTGACAGCCTAGATGATGAGATTGATCCTGTTGAAATTCCATATAGCCCCATATAGCGATTTCAGGTCCTCTATCTGTACTTATGTGAGATGGCTGTTTCAATCTTTATGGGATGCTGTGAATAATAACAAACTTCATGAGTTCACAAAAACTGTAGGCTATACTCATCTGAACAGCCAGAAACGTTTCGATCAAACCATGATCAGGCGATGTAGAATCGGTCATACACGATTAACTCACGAACATTTACTAAAAACATGAGGCACCAGAGGTGCTACAACTCCTCAGCCCCTTAAGAGTCTAGACCAACATGTTTTTATGAGTGTAGAAGTTTGGATAAATAGCAGTGAGTTATGGCATGTGAAAAGCAAACCCAAGCCACAACTCAGACAGATGAATGGATGGATACACCGACACACGGACGGACAGACAGTCGGAATCCAGTATACCCTCAACTATGTACAGGGGTATAACATGAGATTGATCTAATCAAAACCCCTCAGCTTTCCCCAAGTGATTGTGACCCATGTGTATTGTGAATTGGGGAAGAGATAGTTCAATGTGGGATGATCAAGATATACCGGTAGTACATTCAGGCATATAGGACAGAAATAAAAATTAATATATCAGTAAAGGGGCATAACTCTGTAAAGTATGGGCCGAGGGGAGCCACTTTCGATAGGCGTCGGACTTAGCACTACTGTTAAATAAGAACCGAGATGAATAAGCTGTACCAAACACAGATCTGCAGATATAACTTGTACCTTCAACTACAGATAACAAAATCGGAGAATATTACATCCGAAAGGGGCATAACTCCATAAGCCGAGGTGAGTAATCCTTTGTTGCCTTGTAGAATACAACAATATAAATAAGTTTCCAAAATATAGTAGCTATACCGAACACAGTTCTGCAGATATAGTTGGTTACATTCATGCATATAGGACAGAAATAGAAATTAAAATCGACCGTAGCGGTCCATGTCCCCCGCTAGCAGCACCAGTTATGGTGGATTACATCCACCATAACTGGCGCTGCTGCTGCAGGGGCCATGGATCTCTATGGTCGATTTTTTTTGGTCGATGATATCTCATATCATTGATGAAGAGTATGATTTGAACATGGAGATGTCGCTGATGAGCTTAACATAATCTAATACAGCGGATGGCACCCATATTGAATTATGCACATCCATAAAACATACTACATGACAACTGTCCTCTCACCAATGTCCATGCACTTCCCAAGTTTGAAGTCGATCAGTTGAATTATTCTAGAGTTGTTGTCCAGACAAAATGCAACTGCTTAAAATGCAACATAATCCAATATCGCTGGTAGATGGCAGCCAAATTGGTTTATGCTCGTTCATGAAACACAATCCTAACCGGGATCTCACCAAGGTCAAGGGACTCCCCAAGTTTTAAGTACATGTAGATCAGTTGAATCGTACTCCAGCTATTGTCCGGACAAGATCAAACTGCTTAAAATCAAATGAAATCCAGTATGGCTGATGGTGGCCATATTGGATTAAGCACTTCCTTGAAAAACAATCCTAATCATCCTCTCAACAATGTCAAGGCACTCCCCAAGGTATGAAGTAGATCGGTTGAATCGTTCTCGAGTTATTGTCCGGACAAGATCCAACTGCTTATAATCCAATATGGCTGACGGCGGTCATATTCGATTAGGCACATTGCTAAAAAACAATCCCAACCGTTCTCTCACCAATGTCAAGGCACACCCCATAATTGAAGTTGATCGATTAAATCGTTCACGAGTTATTGTCCGGACAAGAAAATCTAAGATCCAACTGCTTAAAATCCAATATGGCTGACGGCGGCCATATTGGATTATGCACATCGCTGAAAAAAAATCTCAACCGTCCTTTCACCGATGTCAAGGCACTCCCCAAGTTTGAAGTAGATCAGTTGAATCGTACTCCAGTTATTGTCCAGACAAGATCAAACTGTTTAAAATCCAATGAAATCCAGTATGGCTGATGGTGGCCATATTGGATTAAGCACGTCCTTGAAAAACAATCCTAATCCTCTTCTGGATTGTCAAGGCAATGTCAAGGCACTCACCACATATGAAGCAGATCGGTTGAATCGTTCTCTAGTTATTGTCCGGACAAGATCCAACTGCTTATAATCCAATATGGCTGATGGCGGCCATATTAGATTACGCACATTGCTGAAAAACAATCCCAACCGTCCTTCTCACCAATGTCAAGGCACACCCCAAGTTTGAAGTTGATCGGTTAAATCGTTCACGAGTTATTGTCCGGACAAGAAAATCTAAGATCCAACTGCTTATAATCCAATATGGCTGACGGTGGCCATATTGGATTATGCACATCGCCGAAAAAAAATCCAAACCGTCCTCTCACCGATGTCAAAGGCACTCCCCAAGTTTGAAGTAGATCAGTTGAATCGTACTCCAGTTATTGTCCGGACAAGATCCAACTGCTTATAATCCAATATGGCTGCCGGCGGCCATATTAGATTACGCACATTGCTGAAAAAAATCCCAACCGTCCTCTCACCAATGTCAAGGCACACCCCAAGTGTGAAGTTGATCGGTTAAATCATTCACGAGTTATTGTCCGGACAAGAAAATCTAAGATCCAACTGCTTATAATCCAATATGGCTGACGGCGGCCATATTGGATTATGTACATTGCTGAAAAACAATCCCAGCCGTCCCCTCACCGATGTCAAGGCATTCCCCAAGTTTGAAGTAGATCAGTTGAATCGTACTCCAGTTATTGTCCGGACAAGATCCAACTGCTTATAATCCAATATGGCTGACGGCGGCCATATTAGATTACGCACATTTCTGGAAAACAATCCCAACCGTCCTCTCGCCAATGTCAAGGCACACCCCAAGTTTGAAGTTGATCGATTAAATCGTTCACGAGTTATTGTCCGGACAAGAAAATCTAAGATCCAACTGCTTATAATCCAATATGGCTGACGGCGGTCATATTGGATTATGTACATTGCTAAAAAATAATCCCAACCGTCCTCTCGCCAATGTCAAGGCACACCCCAAGCTTGAAGTTGATCGGTTAAATCGTTCACGAGTTATTGTCCGGACAAGAAAATCTCACGGAATAACGGAATTACGGACACCGGTGTTGCTACTAAGTAGCGGGGGACAAATATATCTGTAAAGGGGCAGAACTCTGTAAAATATGGGCCGAGAGAAGCCACTTTCAATAGGAATCTGACTTAGCACTAGATAAATAAGTGTTGAAATTTGGTGGTTGTATCTCAAGCGGTTTTGCCTAAAATGTGTTAACCCTTTCACGGTTTAACCTGGTTTCACCTGCCATGTCACGGCCTTCACAAAAGTACTGTACACTTAGATTTGTCGTCCATGCTTTGATGTCGGACCAAGAGTTATTGACGTTGGGATATCCGCCAGTCACGACGGAATTCCTTTCTCGCTTGACCAGCTTGTCTATCAAATACGCTCGCCGATCTAACAGCGCTGTCATAGAACGACTACAAACATGGACGTACGCTGCACGTCATAAACAGAATGTGTAGGGGAAGTAGTGACAGTAAAATGGTTACCGGACTGACGGACGGACGTACATGTCGGACGGACGTACGTACATGGCAATGACAATACCCCGAGGCCAAAATGGCCGAGGGGTTAAAAGTGACCAGATATCCACATATCTACAGGGGGGGGGAGAAACATGTACAGTTGTGATCTTATTGCCCTGGCCCGAAACTAAGTGTCGGACGGGTCTTTTGTCCATTTGTCCTCTGTTTATCTGTTGCCCCATATCCTGTCAAGCAGTTGATGTTAATGTGAAACAATTATTTTTAAAAAATATCCACAAAATATTATTCACAATTCAACCCCTGTTTTATATATTTTTAAGAAAAGAAATATAATTTTTTTAAATGTTACACATGGCCCATGGGATGGAAGAAATAACTACAATCGGCTAGAATTACTGAGCTGTATCACGATGGGATGGTATTTTCGCGGCTAAATATCGGAGCCAGTTCATCTCAGAGAAGTGAAATTCCCCACAGTATCTCTATGTAATTTGTGCATTTTTATTCTGAAATTCGAAGGAAATCTATTCCGAATCAAAACAAAGCTCCAATACCACACATGTTATTTTCATAGTGCCTAGTCACAATGTTACAAGATTGCAAGCCCAACGTCATTGTGCTTTGGAAAAAAAAAAAAAAAAAACCCACGCGAGGTATTGGAGATTTTCTTTGATCCTGAACAGATTTCCTTCAAATTTCAGAATAAAAATGCACAGATTACATACAGATACTGTGGAGAATTTCACTTCTCTAAGAAAAACTGGCTCCGATAGCGGAAAATCACATCCCATCATCCCCTGACGAATCTCCGTTGGTAATGCATTCACGTCAGTGCAACAACAACAACAACAGTTCAACGATCATGTTTTGCGTTGATTTATTGGGTTGGCCATACCTTTCGCTATCTTCCATGAAGTATATTTTAGAGGACTTGTTATGCGAGACACCGCTTGTACTGGCCGACGACCACAGTTCATTTTAAAACTGAAAACTCCATCATTGGATGTGTTGGCAGGAAGCACAAACACATGGGCACTACTTCCGTTTTTGACTACTTTCGTTTTTGACAGAATCTCACAGGTTCCTACAATTCTGTTACAAGACAAAGTACAAGTTGCCATTTTCCGATAAAACAGGCGTTTATTATCGTTCAAATCCATTCTGAGAACTTTTAGACGAAATAACAAGTCGATTTTCACAGTTTTAATGTCAGACTATTTTTTTCTCAACAGCGTAGTGATACGACAATTAGTCTGGCAATACCGTACTACTGAATATGCAGAGGAATATAGACTTCTAGACCAAACCAATGACCAGTCATTCACTACACTGAACCAATGGCAGACATACAACTTTACTATGGAGCTCTTGATAGGCTACATGCCAGGAAGAGTATGTAAATCAGTATGAAAGTAGGCCTAATGTATGCATACTTGGAGATCCCTTTTTAGAAGACTGGAAAATGGTAGAAAAATAAAAAAAATGTAAAAAAATAATTAATGACCGGTTAGACCTGAAAGTTTCAAAGGCACAAGTAAAAAATAAAAGGATCATAACCTGTAAGTTTCAAGAACTTCCTTGCAATAGTTTTCGCGATACGGCTCGGACAGACGGACAGACACACTGCTGGGGCCACAACAATACTCCTGAGCCCGTAGGGCTGAGGAGTAAAAAGAGCCAGTCCCAAGGTGTGTTCCATGCCATGAAGATCTCACGGTGAAACATATTCTTATCGAATGCATAGATTTTAAGATTGTAAGAGATGCTTTTTATCGAGCGACTACTTTGGAAGATCTTTTTAGTCAGGTGAGGGAGGATTGTATCTTGGGTTGTTTGAGAGAAATCGGGCTGTTACATAAGTTTTAATGTGTGTATGTTTTAATGTGTTGGATTACTAAGTTAGTGACTTGAGTACTTAGAATTTTGTTTGATCGTCGCTATATAGCTGAAATATTGCTGAACGCGACATTAAACCTTAATTCTCTCTCTCTCTCTCTCTCTCTCTCTCTTGTTTCTGGGGTAAGGATGCATAATCAACTTTAAGTCTCAATAACAACATTCGTAGTTGTGAACTCGTAGGCATTCAAAATATCTATTATAGTATACGAATTATATTGATCGCCACGTTGTTATGCAGGAAGTTTGTAAAATTCAATGTTACGGAAACTCCAATTTTGAAGAAAAAAATATATAAAAAAAAACGTCACATTACTGGTAGGCCTACCTTCACAGAGTTTCCATTTTTAATTTTCTCATCCTTCCCTACTTGGAGGGTTATGCAAATAGACTCCAAATAACCCCAATATGATAAGTTACAAAGTCACAAAGTTTCGGCTCTCTATAGTTTTCTTCATTTCGGAGCACGAGAGAATCCCCCTGGGATGGCCTGGGGAGATGCGGATCCCCTCCGGCCTTCGCCACGCGCTTCCCCCTTCTCCAGTTAATTCTTATCGTGCGCCGAGAAACGGAGTAGACAGAAAGTTTCTGACTTCAAAGCTCATCATATTGCGGTAAAGTTTTAGCTCATTCAGATTCCTGGTTTAAATGGACATTTTAATTATGTGATTATGTAACCTGATAATATCTCTCTATGTATCTAAAATCATGTATGTGGGTGTTGGGCTTATGATATATAATATATGGAATAGTCGAACTTTATAGTTCGAGCACCTTCATATGTACACTGTTATAAATTACCGTTGTTTCACAGTAAATGTATGTTGGAGTTTACAGTACATTCAATCGTAAACACATTAATCTGTAAATTGAACTATGATATTTCAGTTGACATCAAGTGCAACGGGTAAACTGCGCACACACGGAACATAAAATCCTGGTTTTCTCTGAAAGGAGGTTGATATCTTTGCACACGAAACGCTCAGATGCAGGAAACATCCGACACCTGCGTTGTACGATGCAACATTCAGAGCATTATCAGAACACGCGCTGGGACGGACGCAGCGGCTAACTTTAATTTTCGGTCTACAGTACGGAATGGTTTTGGTTTTGTCCATCTTCACATTTCAAGTTATATACTACACTAACGTTCCGTCATTTAGTGTTCGGCTTGCACATGCGAAGATGGGTTTTATCCGACTTGGGAGTTGTATCCTACTATTCGTGTAATAATTGCACAGATTCGTTCGTGATTATTTACGAATCTTGTGGTGATCGCATTTGTAAACACGAAGAGCAATGGCCACTTCCGCCTTCCAGTGACCTACGTTGCCGCGGAACCGATAATTGCAGACAATTGTGCCACATAATTGTATTGTTTAAAGAATGTTAAAACAACGGTAATTGTAAATTACAGGGCTACCCAAATTTTACAGTTGAATGCCTGTCAAGAAACGGTAATTATAAAATACGGTGCAACATTTTACAGTTCAATGCCTGTAATTGTAAAATACGATGCAACGTAATTTTACAGTTAAATGTACTGGCACCTTTTCTGCCAGTACATTTAACTGTGAATTTACGGTGTGCGTTGAATGTATGTGGATATTGAAAAACTCAAAATGTCTTACGGAAGAACTTGATGCTAAAGGTCACATACCGTACAGACATGTATCCACATGGGATTTCTCGACTCTCTATACTACAATCCCTCATCAGGACCTTATTGACTGTCTAAGTTCATTAATAGTATCTGTGTTCAAGAAAACTGATCGTAGATATATTAATGTCGGAAGCCATAAAGCATTCTTTAGCTCGACTACATACAAGAGATATCATTCATGGATGTTTCTTTGTTTATAGAGTTGCTTGAATTTCTCATTAAAAATATCTATGTGAAATTTGGCAACACAATATATCAGCAGCATATAGGTATTCCAATGGGTACTAATTGTGCACCCCTGTTGGCTGACCTGTATCTGTTCTCTTATGAATATGACTATATGCAGGCGCTTTCAAAAACCGATCCATTCAAAGCCCGTTCCTTCTCATTCACCAAACGCTATATAGACGATCTTCTCGCTGTGGATAACTCGCTATATAAATGAGGCAGTGAAGGATATATATCCACCTTCACTGGATTTGAAGGAAACTACAGATAGCCCTACAGGCACATCATATTTAGATCTATATCTCTATAAAAATGAAGCGGCATTCTCTCTCGTCGACTTTATGACAAAAGAGATGATTACAATTTCGACATCGTAAACTATCCCTTTCTGGACAGTAATATTCCAGTGGGACCTGCATATGGCGTATACATATCTCGCTTAGTAGCATTTGCTAGATCCTGTGTTAAATGTGACGATTTTAATCAACGTCACAAAACACTGGTGCAGAAACTTAAAAAACAGGGCTATTCCACCAAGCGCCTACAATCAAAGTTTCTCAAATTTGGCGATACATATCGCATGCTGATAGCAAAATACGAACGTAGCGTGCAAGATCTATGGCGCTACGTTTCGTAACTTGTGTCTAATTCCGCTTAACCCGGGGCTAGGGGCCGTATGAACCCATGTACTTCAAGATCCTCATGGTACTCATATGAACAGTCACAATCAAAGCGTGACTGAGATACATCATTCTTTAGATGACGACTTACAACGAATATTATGGATTAAGAATACTGATCAGCGATACGGATTTGATATTTTTGGAACATCATGATGTCTTGCCGGCATCATTGAAAACTGTTGACCGCTTCTCTCTTGCAGGAAACAAGCCTATGTTTTTGTATACTATGATTGTCTTTTTGAATTTGGTGCTAATACTGTTATATGGAAAATGGAATAGATCTTTGGATTATGGACGCGGATATTCTCTAATGGACGACGGCTGGATTATGAATGACGGACTAGACGCTTGTAATTATAACGGTGTATGTACAGTAGTAGCACATTCCGTGTTCAATACAGTTATCAGGTTATCTCCTTGAAAAACAGACAATAAATTGTCATATTGTCAGGAAAAACCATCTGTCACTTCGTGGTTTTCGTTTTTTCAGAATAATCTGTTTGAAATCATGTAACAGATTTACAGTAACAATATATTATTGCATTTTTGTAGTAAGTTACTGGCAGTGGCACCTTTGCTGCAAGTAACTTACTGTAAAATTTTCAATAATTTTTTACAGTGTACTGTACCGGTACTGAGCAATACTGTTTAGTTATTGATTGAACAATTACATACAATTAGCAACTGAACAATTCTTCACAGTAACTGAGCAGTACTGCCCACCCAGAACATGTACAGTATCAGCAGGTTAGAGCGGGATACCCGCTCTCTAAAATGGAGGTCAAAAAGGTCGTTTTTGTTCAATAAATCAATTTACATAACGAATTCAGCAAAATCGTCTTCGGGCGCACACAGACATATATATTCTCCTCAAATGGTATAGTAAAAAAATAAATTGTCATCTATCTAATTTGCATAATAATAGGCCAAATATTTGTCACGCTATCGAAACATCATTGACTGGTTCTCCAAATGGCAAATTTTATGACATGGAACAATACATAGATTAATGCGACTGAAAGTTTTGGAGCATTGGTTAAGAAGGAATCAAAAGTTTTTGACCAAAAACGACCTTTTTTACCCCAGTTTAGAGAGCGGGGTCGCCCTCCCCTGATCAGTTTCAAGATAGAAATGATCAGTTCTTGACAGTGCTGAACTTCTCAGTTAACAGGTTAATCACTACAGTACTAAAGATTTCTGCACAGTAGGTCAGCCACTCAGTTACTGTACAGAACTATCCAGTATTAGGGTCATTCTTAACCAAACTGATAGGCTGGGAACTACACGGTCTAAGCTTTCCTGTGTCCATACGAACGCAGCGATGATTGTGTAAATTCGTAAATCGCGTACATTCTATAGACAATTGTACTACAGTCCTGATAACCATTTCAGTGGAAACGAAATCAGTGTGTACTCCTACATGGAAACATTACCATTTATACCTCAGTGGAAACGAAACAGTTGTACCTCAATTCAAAACGAAACATTTACACCTCAGTGTATTTACATCGCCGTGTAAACGATGGAAATGAAAGCTTTACAATGCGGTGTAAACAAAATAAATAATCTTTAAAAAAACCCTTCGAAATACCAAAACCCCCGCAGCACGATATACGGTATCACGAAACGTTCACACCGTTCTGGAAGGGGAATAGAAGTACGGTAAAACGGAAACAATTCCACCGCTATGGAAACAAACCAAGAAAAGTCAACAGCGTCATAGAAATCACAAGACAAACAGACAAACATGGAAGAGATATATCGTGAATATCACAGCAAAACTGTTTGTCGTCGTCACGAGAACAACAGCTTTCCCCAGTCGTATTCCCTCCGTTACCGATAAAGTCCCACTTGTATTTAAGTCCCGAGATATGTTATAATAGTCCGGTAGCCAAATCGCAAAAAGGGGTCTAAATAAGGTTTTCGTAGCACCCCCCGCGTAGATTTAGTTTGACAACTGTTTATGAACGAGTATCATCTCCTGGTCAATTCTAGACCTGATGTAGGCATCTACGGTGGTGCCTAAGGTCACAGCATGCATTTCTTCACGGCTGTCTGAACAAGAAAAACTTAACTCTAAGATGGGGGTAGGGGTATTTATGAACGCATATCTTTTTTATTCTTGCATTAAACTTTCTGTAACTTCCCATACCTGACCTCTGAATAATGTTCTATTAGATAACGTAATCCAAGTTACGCCTTTTACGTTTTTTTTACGTCATGATGACGTCATAACTTGGAGGCTACATTTTTCCTCGATTTTTTTAGAAATGAGACTCGATTTTTTGTTTTGCAGTTGCAAAAACTCTTTTTGCATTCTGCCCGATTTGTATTTATGAAAGATAATCCTCTCTTCTTTAATTCTAGACCTAGTTTAACCATATAATATGCACTTCATTGATGCAACATAACCACGTTTAACGGCACCAGAGCATGAGAAATATGAAGCCGAAATAGGGGTAGGGATGATTTCGTTCTAATATTTTATTTCTCCCCTTTCCTAACGCAATGAAATTTATCACATAATTGAGTCTGTGTACGGATCATTCAGATAAAGCAATCCGATTCCAATTATCTTCAATATTGGTGTCACCATGTCGTTATTATCACCATGGAAGTATTTTTTTTCTTGCACTTTTGTTGTAATTTTCCAGCAGTGTATTGTTACCCTGTTAGCTTTTGCTTGATGTGTGTATTCAAGACCACACGAATGCATGGCTTACTTGAAATGGGGTGTTGTTGTCTACGACAATGAGTAAGGTCGCATGATGCCTTCTCCCAATGCTCTCTGAGTAACACAAAAACAAACAAGGAATGGGGGTAGGGGTGATTATGCTTCGATATCTTCTTCACACTTGGGTCACACCTTGTGATTGGATACTAGTTGGGCAAAACGAGGAATCAAACTTCCAATACTTCAATCTTTATGTGTAATTGTTTCCTCTTTTTATCTGCTACATGTGGCGCTATGTATAGTACTTACATATTCATGGCAATAAAGAATATCTATCTATCTACTTCTGGAATGAAGTCTCTGTAATGTCTGTTTTGAACTCTCGTGTATATTCTTTATAGCATAGTCAATGTTACAGGGCTATATATCATCCCTCTGAAATATTTGTATCTAATACCGCCCAAGTCCGTGTTAGGGGCCGTGTGGTCATGTCATTGAATATATCCACTGAATGAACAGCCACAATAAAAGCGGGCTTGAGATAAAAATCATCACAGGGGTCGCTTTTGGTTCTTGTGAGGTTTTTAGAAATATACAGTCAGTATATTTGTCGGTGGGGTAATATGACTTCTTGTCAGTACGCCGGCTTCGTTTCTCGCCGCCCTTTTAATGTTACGTTTAATTATTGTATGTGTTTAATATGTTTCACACATGATAAACTCTGCTCGACTTTGGCTAAGGATTATCAACTAGCTGCTAATGGTCAACTCTTACCCAAGAACGGCTTTGCATGAACTTGCCGCTTGCATTTATTAATCTAGCTTGTGGTCAATTATTTACCAAGAAATTATGGACATACAGAAAGAAGATGGAGTCAACTTTTCTAGTCTCGCCAATGTTTCGATATCTAAATAGAGAAAACCAGTTAATTTGCTAGATGAAATGTGTGAATGTTGAAATGATGGGAATGGATTCAGGTCAGAAAGTATTGAGGGAAGACGAAAGGCAGATCTCATCAAACTGTTTTCAAATATGATGCATAAAGTGAGACAAAATGCATTTAAGCAACAGAAACCCGTGCCCACCCAACGTGTATAATCCAAAGATCTAATTCGTATAACATCCACATCAAAGAAAATGTAGATGGTCGAAATTGAAAATGTATACCTCAATTCATATAAATTCATTCGATAAAAATATCTCATTCGAAAATTGATACTTGTCAGTATCTTTGGTTCTATTCTTGAAGCTAGATATACATTATGGGAACGTTCTATTACACTGTGATGCTTAATTGATATTGATAAACAAAAACACACATTCCAATGCCTTCTTTTTGTATAAAAGGTAATTGAAAAAACAAAATACGAAAAGAAATATCCAATGAATTTGTGAATACAATAGTTATATCACTAGCAAGTGTCAGATCCGATATCAAGATTCAATAATCAGCCGCAGTCCATAAAGGAATTCCGCTTCAATAATCGCAAGACCTATTTCGTATGACAGTTGGCCTCAATGTGTATGAAATAAATACAAGGAAAACATTTTTCAATGATGTCAGGAAGACATAATGATGTTCTATATATAAACTCTGAAATCACTGATCATTATTCTTTATCCAAATGAATTCCAAGTCGTCTCCAGAGTATCAGTCACGCTCTGAATGCAATGTTCATTTGAACACTATGTGAAAACACATGATATCCAAACAACCCCCAATCTTAATAAATTAATATCCTATCAATGCTCCTCAATCGTACATGTCGCTATATAGAATATTAAGTATTACAATTGAATTTGGTGTTCTGAGCGCCCTTACCATGAATATTTAATAGCATTATGACATCATGGTCGCATCTGGACTAGTCAACTTGCAGTCGTGGAGGGGAGATAGGGTCACAGTGTCCGTTTATCCGAATGTTTACACCAAAGACCAGTTCATATATCTACCACGTATTATGGTGCCACAATGTCGGGACCGCGAAAACATGAAAAGACACCCCCCCAGCGCGGCGTCTAAGTCGACTGAGCCAACCACAAATTCTCTATCATTAATGTTCCCTTCAAAGCACTATGAAGTGTTCTCAGGATTGGCTGTCACTCGAGTTACTGCAAGCCTCTTAGATCCTTCAACCGACAAATCCAAATGGAGGAGCAGACAGGGTTTAATTTTAATTAGATTGAACAGCCTCAGACGTTATAGCCAAAAACAAAAATGAGCTAAATTCCAGTTGCATTGTAAGGCTGTGTTATCTTGCCGTCATGTATTTGCGCATCCCTCTTCTGCCCATTTTTGCAAATAGCAGGCCAGTCTCGGCAAACAGAGAGAGAGAGAGGGATATATATATATGATTTATTGGAGCGATATACAAAAGGTGGTACAAACTGACGTCTGGCGGCCATATGACTCAACCACAAGCTTTTCTCGAAACCTCACATTCAGATCTCAGACACGAGAATACGGTGGACTTAGGCTTAGTATCTCAGCCACGCTGTTATTGCAGCTGTTCATGTGAAGAATATGAAGTATCCGCACGACCCCTAACACCGGCTTAACCGGATTTAGATACACTAGCTCGGGAGCTGTGATGACAGATCAGTTCAAACAAATAACTCGTTTGATGTTAATGGATGAGCATCGAGGACGCCCGATGGCGTAAATGTCTCAGCATGGGGTAAACACGGGAAATGCAAGAATACCTCGAAAAACTAACCTGTAATACCCGACGTCGTACGGCTTAAATTTCCTGCCAACCTAATAAACCTACATAATAAATGACATGTACAGGGGGCGGGCCTCGGAGACCAACAGTCCACCTGCAGATAGCTACCATATACAGGTAATATATTGGAGCGATATGCAGAAAGATGGGGGAAAATTGATTACGTCTGGCAACTAAAAGGCCACCATATGACTCGGCTTCCCTCGGCACCTCACATTCAGATCCAAGAATGAGGTGGATTCTCCAACGTAGCCTAAGTATCTCGGCCGCGCTTTTATTGCAGGTATTCATGTGGAGACTATGAAGTATCCTCACGGCCCCTGTAACATCTTAGTTTACCGAGATATCAGACCATCCCAACACGGTCGCCATTTCGATTCTACCCATATTTCTTTGCCAACAAGATTGAGCAAACAGACAATCTCCAGCAATAAAGTCCTTTCCTATTCATTACAATTAATGTTTCCTCCCAATCCCTTGCTGTGATTGTATTAAAGTTATGTATACCCATGCAAAATCAGTATAATCCAAGTTTTCACAATATAACTTTGAGTAGACAAGAAACACGAGGAATTCCAGCTAACCCCGATTTTTGTGGGACACCCTCAATTAGAGTTTGTTTTTCTGTCTTATTTCGGGCCAGATTATGAGTTTGTCTCCCACAAAATCATAATAATTTACTTCTGTACGACACTTGGTTCAAATGAGACATTTTGAAACACTATCCAGATATAAGCATAATATTTTATAGAAATAAAGAAAGAACAAGGCGCGATAATCAGACACAAATAAAGAAAAAATACAATTTCTAGATTCATGCCGTCATAGCGAAAAAACTAAAGAAGTTACCAGAAGTCTGGTTACTCTACGTTTCCGGTCGATATCCAAAAGCAATGCGTGGAGCATTTCAGTATGATAAACCGCGAACTAAAGAAAATATGGGAGGGTAATCTCCCCTACCCCCATTTGAATTTAATGGTGTCATGACCGGATAACATAGATATGAATCCATGCTGAGGTCAAACGGGACTTGGTAGAAAGAGGTATCTGGTCTATAATTAAGCGGGAGACATATATCTTTCAAGATTATATGTCAAATATCATCAAGAATGGATTACTGCGAAAGAAACGGAGAAAATCGGAGAAAATATTTCCCAAAACTAATGAGACAAAAGCTGCTCGAGCTTATGACGTCACTATGACGTGGCTATATTAGCTAGAGTAATTTGGACTGTTTTATCTGAAAGGTCATTATTCGGAGGTAAATTTGTGTAAGTTTCAGATCGCGAAGCGCAGGGGTACTAAAAATATGAAGGCTGAATTACCCCTACCCCCATTCCGGTTTTAAATTTTTCAAAACCAGTCGGCATCAAACAATTGCATGTAGCAACTTTAGGCACCACCGTAGATAACTACATCAGGTATTTAATTGACCGGGAGATGTTGATCTTCATAAAAAAGAAGTCAAACAAAATCTACGCGTGGGGTGCTACGGAATGACACGTTCTCGCGAGTGGCGCCCGCACTATAACGACCAATCACAATTGTTGGGTTGGCGCGAGACTAGGCAAACTCCGTCTGCCCATATGTGTTTCTCTTAATCTGCCCTTTGCACATTATCAAGAGAACAAAAAGGGCCTGTCTGAGCAGTGACTTCAGCTGATCAGCTAACGCTTCATATAATTACACTTCAACTCAGAATCTTGAAACCTTGTAATCTTGTTACCCAGGAGAATATTTTGAACTGGTGATAACTGACATAATTTCATACATATGCATTACATTTTCTCGGTATTCAAAGAATCTGTCATTCTGCTTAGAATAACCACGGATCATGCATTGTCAATGCGGAATGTGGAATAACGTATAATTTGACAAATATGGGATGAAAATATGCCCGCTATTCCCAGTTCAAAATACTCTCCTGGGTTAAAAGATAGAGCAAAGTGAATTTACCAACCAGTATCTGATCAGCTGAAGACAGGCTCTTCTTTGTTGTCCGAATAATGTGCCAAGTTGTAAAAATTTGAAATAATCTCGTAGATAAAGCTCAAAACGAAATGTGAATGATTTTACCATTTGATGACGGTTTGTCAGAGCTTTATGGACCAATATATATCGCGATATATGATCACAAGGACACATATTTACTGACCTTTGGTTAGAGTATCTGTATTTGTTTATTCAAACATTATCTACATGTGCCATTGCATGCGGAGAGAACAGTAAAGGAACAATGGTAATTTTCTGATGAAAAGATTCGCTCAGAATTGCCTCCATGATATTTTCGTTCATGATAAGAATAACTGAAACTTCCTCCGCTCATTGACTTGAAACATCGGTTTGTTTTGCTGAGAAATTGACAGTTATCTTGAGGTTTGATATTATTATATAATTTGTTGTGCTCTTTCTTATTTAGTCTGATAGAAGTAGTATATAAAGTGGACCTGGGCGCCCATTTATGAAAATGAGGGGAGGTCACGGGGAGGTCACAGATGTCAAGGGTCAAAAGTAGTTCGGTCACTTCCGGTCACGTGACCTGTATTCTTCCGCGGTGATGCGGTCTGGTGGTGCTGCGGTCGACCTCCGCGGACAGAAAGTAGTCCGGCGGTGATGCGGTCGTGTCCGGTACCGCGGACAGAAAGTAGTCCCATGTCAAGGGCCATACGCGGGACGTTGCTTTTCGCCTGATTCGCCTATGACTTCACTATGACGTCACATCCGGGTGAAAAGGTCAAAGGTCACTGTGGGGTCACGTGACAGCCCAGAGTTATCTCCCCCCTAGTTTTTTACCACCAGAGCAACGAGGGACCTGGCCATAAATACGAGAGTCAGTCATCAAGGTCAATACGACCGAATTAGCTCTTTCAAATGGTTAACTATGGTATACAAAAGAACCCAAACTCACATTGTTGTATGAAAAAACACATTTTATAACAGAGAACACAACATATATACAACAGTTATTCCCCTTATAATAACATTTGAAGTTCAGTGGAATATCCGCAGTGTCAGTCCATCTATACTTTAGCGTTTATAGAACATATATATACAACAGTTATTCGCTTTATTATAACATTTGAAGTCCAGTGGAATATCCGCAGTATCAGTCCATCTATACTTTAGAGTTTATAGAACATATATACAACAGTTAGCTCCTCTTATTATATACATTTGAAGTCCTGTGAACTATTCGCAGTGTAAGTTCATATTTATCACACTAAATGTCCAGATACGTTGTAGTCACATCATCGGAGAGCACTTTGCGCTTGGGGTAGAAGTACGTCCCGCTCCTGTGTGTACGAGCGCATCTGGTTCTCGTTGATACGGAATCCTTTGTTGGTCCCACCGGCACTGGTCTGGCTCTGGAGTACATCGAGGTATAGGGCTTTGGTGATGCTGGGGTCGCGTCGACTCACTCCTTTGCAGCTGAATTTGTTGTTGTCTTCACCACCGCAATAGTATGTTTTTGAACACAGGGTGATCATGGCCTCACTGCTCCATTCTAACTTGAAGAGGCCAGGCGTCCGCTTGTCGTAGGTGTAATTGTCTTTTCTCGGTAGCCATTCATCTCTTTCCGCTTCATACTGGGCTCGTAGTTCTGGTTTCACGAGCGATTCCCAGTCCGGGTTGGAGACGGCCATGTTTGCAGAATCGATGTCCATTTCCATCAATTGCCAGTCTGATTGGTTGAAATACACGCCCATGAAATCGTATATGAATTCCAGCATCCGCAGCTTGGACAGTTGGTACACCATGCACCCGATTTGTAGCGGGAGACCTCTATGGATTTGTGGAATGTGATCTTCACGTCACGGACCACTTGAAAGACACATTTGCAGAATGTCCACCCATCTTCAAAAACACCGAGGTGGGGCGAGGACCATATGCGCGCATACGCTGAAGAACACAACTACCTAACACGACCGCGGCGCATGTTGATCGGCAGCATGTGGGGCACTCCTTTACTACGGTGGTATATGAGCCACGGATTGGAAATTACCAAAATATACCAAGTCATGGAATTCACCCTCGAGACTTGTTTCGAGAAGTTTGCGAACGACGTGACCACCGCCCGTCGCCAAGGAGACGCCGACCCCAGTAAAGGCATCATCGCGGAAACGATGAAATTACTCGGGAACAGCGGATACGGAAAAACGGTAACAAACCAGCACCACCACGCGAACGTTCATATCTGTGATGAAAAACAAGCCCGACGACGCATCAACTCACCCCTATACCGACACACGGAGATGATTGACGACACCATTCACCGCAGAAGAATACATGTCACGTGACCGGAAGTGACCGAACTACTTTTGACCCTTGACCTCTGTGACCTCTCCGAGACCTCCCCTCATTTGCACAAATGGGCGTCCAGGTTCACTTTATATACTACTGATAGAGATTAATCAGTTGCAATCGGTAGTTACCTTGATACGAGCACATCATTATAATGAAGGATCCATCAATCTCGCTATTCAGAAGAACTCCTCGTATAAAGTGTGTCTTTCAGATGTG